>CAEGAE010058463.1:0-20687 GCA_903067095.1 Girardinus metallicus
GAAAAGGACCGGAGGAGAAACATTTTTCTTAGAGTACTTGAAATACAGCCAATAAAACAGGAAGTACCCCAGCCCTATGAGATGCAGCTTCCGGTTGTCGTGAAAAAGGTATGACAAAAGCCAAACTTCTGGAAAACAGGCTGAATAAAATAACGTCAACAAGGTTGAGGAGTTTATGGCAAATCCAAACCTTTAAAGAAATAGCAAGAGGTTTTCTTTAGTTTATAATAAATCTGTTTATAATAAGTAAAATATCTCAGTCTTTCTTCCTTTTAAAAATATGTTAATGTGGAGGTCTTGAGTGAAGGTCCAGGATGTTTGAAGTGTGGCGGTAATCTCAGAGAGGCAGCTCATCTCTCTGAAGTGTGTCAGTGTCGCACAGGAGAAAGACATGAAGCACTTGAAATTGTGCGAATATATCAAGTCAGACCCCCAAGATACTGTTATAAATCAAACAAGCAAATCCGTTCCTTTCTGCTGCGATACAGTTTACGAATTGGTTCAGTCCATGCGGTTCCATTTTACTGCGGTCTCTAGACCAAAAAATACTAAACCAAACCCAGCACTTATTCATGGCCGCACGTTGCAATCTGTGGCGTATTTTACGCTAAAATAAAACAGAAAACGAAAAATAACAACTAGCTACAAGATAACGGTGATAAGAGTATAAAAAAGAAACATCACGGATACACTAAATTCAAACTTTATTACGTTTTAAAGATCTATGTGTGGGTGCTCTCAATGTCCCTACAGCAGATGTATCCATTTATATGCTTGTCAATAAGCTATTTTTCCTCCTGACAGTAATGCTACTGCTGTAGCAGAGTAAACAGAGTCATTAACAGCTGCTCTTTTACTACCGGGAAAGGCGTTATTCCTTTAGATGATTGATCAGACAACAGACCAACGGTTGGTTTTGTCTTTTATTGTAGGTGTGGACAGGCTGACACTGTGTTCATAGTCCTGTAATCCTAACTCTTTCAGAAGGAATTGTTTCTGCTGTAGCAACAGCTGAGGAGGGACAACACATCCATCCCCCATCAAGAGGGGATACATTTTGTTTTTACACCTTTGTTTTAAAGAATCTTTAAGTCCCACGACGGCAGCAGTTTAATAGAGTCTTGCGGGACCGACTTAACATATAATTAGGGTTTCCCTTAATGTATTTTAAGCCTGGCGGGCCAGCAGGCTTTACTTGCCCCCCCACCAGGCTAAGAGTTGCTTGTAGAGTAACAGTGACAATGAAGACAAATGAAGCTAATACTACCGCTTTAAGCAAAGCAGGTGGCTCTTGCACCTCCAAATTTTTGGAAAAGTTTTCAGCACAAAAGCTCAGGTGGGCTGCCGTAGCGCCCCTACCGCCAGGCTTACCAGGTTTTCGGGGGCGGAACCCTGTAAAACCTGTAGTTAGAACGCCTTGTCAAGCCACAAGATTCTTGAGGCACTAGTGCTTTTGCAAGTCGAGAATCTATGCCATTACCTCATATTTCTTTGGGTTAACTTTTAACATAGGGGTGTCCAAAGTGTGGCCCGGGGGGTCATTAGTGGCCCTTGGACTGATTTTGTGTGCCCCCCCCCCCACCCCCGCAACTGCAATTTAAAAAATGATCCTAATCTGGCCTGTGTTTGTCTTTTTATAAGAAAAGGTGAAATCATGTTGATTCAGAGACTTTTACTGAAAAGGCGACTCCGATTCACACAAATCAACTTTTATTTAATTTATTAAACTTGGCTAAATCTAGCAAATGTTTTGAAAGAAACTGACCCAAATTCTTACTACTGAAAATAGATTTGCTAAATCGAGCCCAAAAGAAACTGAAAACTAGATGTTTTTCTACGACAGCATATTAGAAAGGCAAAAAGAAGAAAAATAAACTTAAAAATTTTTAGATTAATCTCAGAAATCTTCTACAAAAAACTTGGACATTTCTGGGTTTCAAAATTGTAACATTTTTGATATTTCTTTAGAAAATTTCTGAGATGAATATCAATTTCTGAGTTTTTTTGGTGGAAATGTACTTTCTTTTTTATTATCTACAATGACTCTAACACACTATCATAAAAATTCCTTTTAAGCTTTGGAACTACAATAAATATTTTCATTTCAGAAAAAAAATTAAAAAATTCCAAAAAAAGGGGGCTACTTCATTTGCCTAATTTGAGGTTGGATTTCTCTTTCTTTATTTTGGCCCATCGCTACTTTTGACTCAACAATTTTGGCCCACACGACGAACCGTTTGGACATCCCTGCTCTAACGTGCGCCTCAAATACTGCCGTGTGACGTCTGCAAGTCAAACTCCAGACTGTGGCTCTGTGGCTCTGGACCCCGCGTGTGCGTAATGTCGGCAGTGGAATGCGAAGCACGGAGCTGCCGCCGAGGGTTTCGTCCTGGCTGCGGCCTGCTGGTGGGCATGAGTTTGGGGATATGCGAAGAACAAACAATGTAATCAAGTGGGAGGAATTCCAGGGAGATCCGGCAGAGTGAGCGGACAAACAAAGCACGTAAACACATACGTACCACTTCAGAGCGTAGTGCTGTGAAATCAGGTGGCCGTGTCTTTCTGGAAGAGCCGCAGCGGTTTTTCTTTTTCTTTTGAGTGTTGCGGGCATGCTTACATTTGTTTGCTCCGTAAGCACTGGGTCACTTTCCCAGGTGATATTCTGTACTGCAAGGTAATCCTTCCGCTCAGCCTTTATTTCTCCATAGGTGAACCCAACCCTCAAACATGCAGCTTCTCTTCCTTTCCCGTCTATTTCTACATTCCCGTCGCAAAACGGTCAGTCGCAGCCTACTCGCCGACGTCTACATCTCACACAGCAGAAGATGAAAAATGAATGCCTCAAACCTGCGTCAACAAGGGTAAACGGTGAAGGTGCCGCTTTGTTGCTGAGACTGACTCATAATCTTGTCCTCCTAACTTCCCCTCATCTCAGCGTTTGCCTTGGCCTCTGGGGGATTTGCTACAATTGCTCAGTTTCTTTCGTTTGCTCTTCTATCTCTTCCACAAACACTGATAATACAGTACTGGAAGCAGATGAATACAAAACATTATTGCTACATGCATTCTTAGTTTGATAAGAACATTTTTTTTTAGCTTAAAGCGGAGTTGCAAAACTCACATTCCGCTAAGCAACAATGACTCATACGTTTGTAACTTCCACTTTGGACAGGAACTCCTCATAAAAAGCCCTTATTTACCTTGAATGTTGTAGACACTCCTCAAAAGTATCTCTGGTACGTATTTCTGGTACATTAAAGCTTAAAAATGCTTTTTAGCTCCTCCTTGTCCAACACCACCTGCCCAGGTCAGCCAGCCATTATTATGATGTGTACACTAAAACATTAACAACGATCACTGAAACAGCATCATTATCATTAACAATTAAAAAAAGAAATCTTAGCGACATTTGTCCTGAGCATCATTAGCATCATGCTAACTAGAGCATCGTGAGCATTCAGAACTGACAGAAAAAGTTAACGAGAAAAGAGCAGAGTAAGTATGGAAGCCAAAACTAATAAAAACAAATTGTGATTCACAGTGGAGAGTTTGGTCTAAGCTTCCCCTTGACTCCCGTTCTCGTCGTAGCAACCCAAAACTTTCCAGAATCAACCGTAGAAAGGGTGAAATTCCCAGCGCCCCAAAGACACTGAATTCAGCAATGATGACTTGCCAAATATTTATCATTTTTTACCTAGAAGCCACACGCAGTTGGCCATTTGGTGCCAATTGCGTGTCTGGGGAAATTCACTTGAATGTAAATTACAGTTGGTGGGAATGTTGTGTAAGCAATACAGATTACATTTAGGCACACACTATTAAGGAAAACAGCTTAATACAATTTTTAATCATGTTCATAGGTCGTTTTAGATTATTTTTACTCCCTCCTCCACATCAGGGAGTATGGAGGACCAAAACTGACATAATAAGAAACAAAAGCATAAACATATATTTAGTTTTTTCTTGTCCTTACACATACGTTTCCATCAAGAAATGTACATATACATTGTTTTTCCTTGTCAAGCCCCTCTGACTGTTTCAATAACTGGAAGCTTCTGAGCTTATTTCTGACTGGGAAGATGATGGACTTGACTTTTTGCAAATCTCAAAGTAGTGATCTATAATCTGAAGACAGTACACAAAGAAAACGATGGTAGCAATAATTGCTGCTAACACTCCTAAAAACACTGTTTAAGCTGCCAGCATGGTGAATTCCCCATTGTTTTAAAATGAAAGTGAAAACCCTGTTTCAATTTAATGTTACTTAGACATAAATCCAAGGTTATTCATACTTGTGGCAGACTGAGGTTTAAAGTAATCTTAATTTTATCAAAGTGTTTCTTCTGACTGGAAATAGTATTGTAATAACGTCTTAGAATGGCAGTGGAGGAAGTGAGCAAAGTCGGTCAGTCCGCTTTGGCCAGGCTTTTAAATACTGAATCAACGTTAGCAGCCATTTGGTTTGGCTTGCCGCTTCTTTCTTCGCAGTGGAGGACGGTTGTTTACAGTTTTCATAGCGAAGCACTGGCACACTGCGTATGTCCTGGGTAAAATTTAAAACTTCAACGGAGTCCACGCCTCCAGGAAACAATCGTTTCTCAATAGCTAAGAGCCCAGACACTCTGAACGAAGTGTAGCGTAGAACCAGGAGCTGTTTTGTCCAAAGTTGGACAAGGGTGGAAGAAAGCGCTAAATAGAGAGAGAAGTCTTTCAAATTCCAGCGCAGGAGAGTTTCAGAACGTACAGAAGCATCTGCGTTTAAAAAAAAAAAAGTACATCCTTAAAAGGAATTTGTTTTTTTTTTGTTGTTTTTTTTATTGCCGCGTTTCTTTAACAAGTAGCTGGACAGACCCTTTTATTTTTAGTCACACACTTCCTTCCTATCACTACACACTCAGTAATAGCTTCTCAAATAACTTATCAGAATCATTAAGAGCCAGACATAAGCTGATGTGTTTGACATTACGACACAATTTTATGAACCAGTGGGCTTAAATTTGGGAAGCTGATTTATCCGTCTGCGCCTTTAGAGATTAGGCAGTGCAGACGTTTATGTTTACACATCTGCTCCCTTCGCACACAGCCTCCACAGGAGAGGGATTCCTCAGAAGAGATAACATCTGAGCTACCTGCCGGATGGAAATTGTCGCTTACTAAGCTATGTCTGTCAGAAAGTTTCTTCGCAATCCAGTCTACCTGCTGGATTACAACATGAGTGTTAAGTCTGTGATGCTTCGTACTTTTACCGTCGAACACAGCAGACAGGAACTCTGCTGCTCACAAACACGCCTCCTCTGTCAGCGGCTTGGTGCACTTTAAGGGGGAGAACTTTGTGTTTCCCAGGCATGTAGTGTCATTTTATAGCACAGTCAAGTAACTATGTTAGCTTCACTTGTCATAAAGATTATATATATATCAAATAAATTAAAAGAAATTTGACTGCACTTTAACGCCTTTAAATTGGGCCTCTGTCTCTTTAAGAAATGTCTGCTCTTCCTGAACCTCCGCCTTCAGGAAGTCATCACATCACTCCTCTCTTAAACCTTTAACAACATTTTTATCAGCGCTGCACTGAGAAGTGGCTCCTATAATGAGCTAGGCAGATGCTCAGCTCCATCAGGTGTCTGCTAATTGCTGCTGGCTAGTCTGAAGGAGCAGAGTGGGGGATTTGCGGGGAGGGGAGTTCTGTGAGGCTCAGAGGAGGAGCTTCGTCTTGAAGGCAGCGCTAGGCTTAACCCAGCGTTTTGAACGGAGGAATAGTGGCCACGGAAGATTAAAGGATTTTCTAAAACATGCATGAAAGAATCAAAGCAACGCTCCAGCGATGTTTTTGATTAAAGAATATAATTATAACATGATGTAAAGCTAAAAAATGTCAATTTTACATAACACTGCCTCTTTTAGCAAAGCAGGTGGCTACTTTTTCAAAAAATGGCATCCTAATACATGGGACTACCTCTAGCACTTTGATAAGACAAAAAGACTTCAAATTAAGGGATTACAGGATAATATCTGCACATTCATCCTCAGTCAGATAATTCAATTCTAGTAATCCCAGGAATGCGCTTTAGCAGTCGCAGATAAGGACAGCACATAGACTTCTCCTGTTCTGCACACCGGAAAAAAATAATTCCAAAGTTTTTTATTAAGCCTTTTATTTTTGGAACACACACACAAAACCCCGTCTGCGTCACCCCCACGACAGATCCGCATTTTCATCTGTGACCCTACCGTGACTTCAGCTGCATTTCCAACTGGCACCAGGCACCTCCTATAAATTCTACAGCAGAGATACATTCTGGCATCACCGCCTCTATTAACACCCACACACACACATGCTGGGTCAGGCACAGGTCAGATGCATTTCCACTCGCCCGTGGGTCTCCCAAGGTGTCCCACCGTCTCAATGACTGCAACCAGATACCAAGGGGGGGCCAGAAAAGGAAAAGGGAGAAGCAGATCCTAAAGGACAGACAGCTTCTGTTTCGACCCGGTCGCTTAAGACAGTTTGGCAGCGAGACCACGGCATGAGACACGGTGCGTCTCTGTGTTGTTGAAGAAAGTGCTAAAGCGGGGAGGAGGAAAGGAAAGTCAAAAACACTCTCAGTGGGAAGAAGAAGAAGAAAGGAAACATTCTTAAAAATAGTAAGAAGCAGAGTTGGACAAAAATGGGGTGGAACATGAAAAAAAAGAAAGAAAAAAGAAAAACGTTGCAAAGCAGCTCCGTATCGCTGTGCTCAGACAGCAGCGCTGCGACGAGTGTTCTTCATCCCCGCACAGATAAGCCTCAGTTTTACCTGCCACCCTGGAAAGCCATATTTATTCATCACCAGAACAGGCTCTCAAAAGCCCCCGCTTGCGAAGCGTTTGTGGGTGGGAATGGTAGCCTCATTCAAACAAACCTGTCACGGTTTGTTATGGTGACACCAGCAGAAAACCCGCTGATGTTTCAAGGGAGGGCCTGCTGTCATTTTTTTTTTTTTTTTTTTGTAGTCTCTAAAGTCTAATTTAAGAACGGGTTTATTTGTTTGGCTGGGAATGGTACTTTAAAACGATGTCACTTTGTTGGTTTTTTTTTTTTCCTATTAAAGATCTGATTTCATAGAGCTAGCTCGGTGCCATATCACTCTGACAGCAAAAACTGAGAAAATTTAAGATGAGGGTCAGACGGTTCACTTGGCCTTCGGCTCGAACTGACAGTGAGTTTTACTTTCCACTTGCGCCTATGAAAATCACCGTCGATGTTCGGCCGACGCCGTGAGCAAATCCGCACGCGTGAGAACATTTTTCGGAATTGAGATTTTAAGTGAGTAATGCACGCGCATTTATCCTTTTTTTCTTCCCAGAGATATCTCACTCACAGTTTTGTGTAATTGCTGTCAAACGACAACAGCTGTAAATATCTAAAGCATATCTCATGTGACACCTGTTATATTATCTCTGCTGTGTACCACGCCGCTCGCTCGGTTGACATGCCTTCTCCTGGAACTGAGCTCTATCAGCCTCGCATGGAAGTGGGCCTTCAGAGTGACAGCAGAACACAATAGCGCTGGCTTTTAATGTGATATTTTTATCTGCACGGCTTGTTGGCTGACAGCAGGTAAGTGACTGGAAAACTGTGCGCTGTTCACGCGTGAAACCTTCGACGGTCTCCGACCGACTTAATGAGGGCTCTCAACGCTCAAATCTGTTCCGTACCTTTTAAAGATTCTTCTCGTACGTCCCGGTTCTGTTTTCGAACACGACACGGGAAACGCATAATGTGTGGGAAGGGAAAGTTGTAATGCATGTATGCGGCGGAGGCTCAACGTGCATTTATGCAAAGCGTAGGCAGAGGAAGTAAGGAACCCACGTAAAGTGAAATGGGAACGTTACGCCAAGAGAGACGTATGCTTGTCAGTTTCTCACGAGGAGGAGTGTTAGGAAGGAGAATAGTGGCGTGTGTGTGTATGTGTGTGTGTAGACATGTGTGTCCAGTGATGCCAGATCAGAGGTTGAGCACGGTCTAATTCCCTAAGCAAGCAACAGCTGCAGTCTCTGCTCAACTGAACGTAACCTGTTAGGAACATCCTGAAGCCTCAGACGACCCCTTCTGTACAGCGAGAGCGAGAGATTACTCAACATGGTGGCAATGATTTGCACAGAGATTTGTTCTGCTGGAAGATTTGGGAAAACACCAACAAAACGCGGCGCAGCGGAAAAACAAGGAATATTGACCCGAAATCCTCAAACGCCGATTATCTAAGTGTTTTCCCCATGCTGCGAAACAGTTCTCTTTTTCCCCTATTCTCCACTGAGCTATCTCTTATAATTGCTGTTTGTAGTAACACACGCTGTTTCATCAGCAAGAAATATCCTTTGTCCCTCTGAACACCTGTACAATCCAGACCAGTCCTCCTCTTTAAACAGCTGGGAATCAACCCAGAGGCCTAAGCACAGCAATGCTGCTATAATAACACAAGTTATTAATTACCAGCAGCCAATCGCCGATCTTTAAAACACCTGACTTGCCGATTCCAGTTTTAGACAACAGCGGTTTTTGTTTTTGTTGACAGAGAAACTGCTACATATAGCCACAAAGTTGCTAAGTTAACAGCGGGGTGACTTGTTAACTGTGCAGGTGCAGACGTGACTTGGAGGTCAATAATTACAGTGTTCAAAACAACGTGTCAGTTTACGAGGCAGGAGATTATCCTTATTCTAGGTTTTGCACCCAGATAATTCATTGGAACTTCTAACAGAATGTTAACCAAATTATCAAGAATTTATATCAAAAAAGAAAAAAATTAAGCTAGCTGACACTAGACTAGCATCTCATTTACAAGTAAAGCTTCATCTGGAAGGTGTAATGCTTTGCGATTACAAAAACAACCCATATGATTAGATCATTTTAAAAGCTAAAGAAATGTTAGAATCTGGACATGAAGTTTGTAAAACTGTGATTAAATTACATTGAACGGTTTCATTTAGAATATACAGTGTATATATCTGGGATCAATATTTCGCCACCAGGTGTTAGCATGCAGACAGAGACGATGCAAAACTAAAATAAAATACTATTACATGCAGGCAGAGTTTATTTGAAAAACCGTGGTACATCATCTACCGTGGTACACTGAGAAAGAAATTGTGCAACGTCAGTGACCTGCAGGAAGTTGGTTCCGAGTGCCGTTTGAACCCTCAAAACCCACATCAGAATGTGACTTACAGGTAGAGTCCTATTTCGCTTTCAGTGCCGGTGCCCGACACTGAAAACTGCCAATAAGCTTAGCTAAAAAAAAAAGAAAAGCTTCAATATTTCAGTCAAGAGAAGCATTAAAAGTCAAATCTGTTCCAGTTAATTGTATTAAACCGTCATCTGGTTTCAAAGTTAAACTGACGGGATATTGTCCATATTATGAGCTAGATTATTCTCACTACTGCGTCTCATGACTTCAAACGACGGCGGGACAAACGAACTGTTAAAATCAATGGCGGAGTTTAGACTTTAAAGTGTCAAATGATCAAAAAGCTGCAGACAATCAATGATCTGCTTCAGTTTCTGTGAAATACGTTCACATTTCCTCTGCTTATCTTAAGACTTTTATATTTCACTTCATATATCTTGAGCTAAGCTAACATTTATGACGATGCAAATAACATAGTTGTCACACACATTAGTCATACAAACTAAAATTATCCCTTTTACGGTGCCAATTTACAGGAACCCATGGTATTTCTGCATTAACATCAATATCGCCCGAAACTTTTCACAAGACGCAATAAATTAATTTCATGATAAATTATGAGGAGCTCGATAATTTTCATTTGCATATGAATAAACTCGAACTCTTTCTTTTGTTTATTATATTTGGTTTTTTCTATTTATTTATTTTGAATATTTCAAATGTCTTCCAGCTCCAGTGTTCAATAAACTTTAAATTAGAATTTAAAATTTATTGGCCTTTAATAAATGTGTTCTTGCATTATTATGCCCTTACCATTACACTACTTGAAAATAGTCTCAAAACAACAATATCATCGTTTATCACAATAACTTCTGGGACAATTCATCGTCCAGCAAAATTTGTTATTGTGACCTGCTTAGATGTTAGCCATTTTTCAGTATATTGGTATCAGCCAACGCATGACATTTTTTTAATATATCGGTATTGTATCGACCAATGTTAGTCACTTTTAACACATCTGTACTGCATCAGCCGATGTTAGTAAATTTCTAACTAAAAGTTTCCTGCAGATCAACTTCGGTGATCTACAGGAAGTTAGTTATGATGTTAGCTCTTTCTTTAACATAGCCCAATAACTGAGTCGATATCTGCAAACAATGTTTATTTCCATCTTGCTGTTTATTTGTGTGTTTCAGGAGGCAGAGGGGACGAGGTCAGTGGTATTTGTTTAGTCATGTGACAGCGAGAGTGATGCAGCATTGTGGGGTATTTAACTAGAGCAGAGAAGAAATGCCAGTGTTGTGTTTTTAAATGTATACAAATATATCAGTTGTCAGCCATGATGGTAATTTTAATATTGGATATCGATACTGGGCCAAACCTTTTTTTCTATTTGGCTTGTTTATGTCCACTGTGTCCTGTTTGCCGCACGCCAGCGCTTCAGAACAAAAAGCTCTACTTCCCAGGTATCTCCCTCGACAAGATTGTGGAGATTTCCTTTGGCGAAGGAAAACAGACCCTCCTGCACTTTGCCTTCATTCACTGCCGTTTGCACACTACAGGATATCAGATGTCTGCCTCCATCTGCCTAGAACAACAACCCAAGTTGTGCTCATTTCCTGGAGACTTTCACGCAAACACAATATGCAACTTGGAAAATTATTAAATTTTTTTAGCCTGTTTTAAAGAACAGGGTGAAGTGAGAAGACCTTTTGACTTTTAGGGTTTACAGCGAAGGACGGCATAACAGGAAGCTAATCACCTCTGGCAATATCACCCAGACAACTCCTCCATGTGCCAGAAAAGCCATTTGGGTCAGAATGCAACCTGAGTCACGGGCCCTGAAAAGAAGGCCCAACATAATGCAAGAGCTGTGTGAGAGCATGAAAAGGACGGAGGATGATGGAGTGGGAAAGGCGTGACATTACTGACACAAACTAAGATTCATATAGCTGATGGCTGATGAGATAACAGGCCGATTTCTGGACTCAATAACCGTTTTTACGGACCCTTTTCACGTTTAGTCCTAAAGCGAAACGTTCTGACATTTTGTGAAGTGCAGGTTGTCTAATTAAGAGATCAGATCATTTCCAAGACTTCAGGGCCAACAGCTTTCTTATCCGTCATGGGAAAAGTGATCGAGGACAAACGATCTGACAGTCTACGTTTCATTGCCTTTAAGTGATCGTTTGACGTTTTAGGGGACTGAAATTATTAGTTTTCCCATCAAAGTGACAGGAGAATAATTGTGAAAACAACAACAAAAACAAAGTTGATTTCTCTGACAAAACGGGATAAATAGGACTGATCTGGATCATGTGCAATATCAATAGCACAAAAGACTGCTTGAGCTGCAATAAATAGCAGACTATTATATTTCCTCAGCTCTAGACGTCCGCAACCAAGAGGCTAAAGCACACAGAGGCAGAAAGTGTTGCATGGTTACCGAGAGCAGGAGACGCAAGGAGATGGATGGCTTCCCTAATTTGTGCAGCCGTAATATGAAGCATGGTTTTCTCTCAAGTACTTTCCTCGCACAGCCGCGTCTTCCTTTCGTCTACTAAATGGACCATTGTCTCCGCTGAAGGTCCTTACCGCGCAAGTGTATTTACAAGTCATGCCAATATGTCAAATTGAAAGTGAAGCTGGGAGAGTGTGGGAGAAATCCATCGAGTTTGTTCTGAATCAAATCTGACACAGGAAGTGAGCTTCAGGCGGGCGGCTCAGGTGGGTCTGCCGAGTCTACGTGGTTTTGGAGTTTTTATTTTTTGTCCTTCCGACATCTAAACAGCATTCTTCCTTTCAATCTATTTATGACTCTTTTATCTTCAAGCTGTCCTACACAGTCGTTTGCTTTCAGTTTTCTTAAAAACCACAAATCCAACTCGTTCCTTCCTATCACATGTGCTACACCCTTTTGCACATGTGAAAAGGCTCTCCACCCAGTCTATGCACATCTGCTTTTCTCTTCACACTGAAGAGAAAAGGCCATCAAGGAGTTCTCCGCAACGTCTGTGAGGTAAGATTACAGCTGTGCTCATTGTTTGGCATCTTCTACTTACTTTTTTCTTTTGTCATTCTTTGTTGCTTGTTGTGAACCAGTGTCAGGTCAGTTTATCTATTCAGAATCAGCATATCTCTACTTGATCCGTTATCAGTAAGGCCTGACACGATAACAAATTTTGCTGGACGATGAATTGTTCCAGAAGTTATTGTGATAAACGATGATATTGTTGTTTTGAGACCATTTTCAAGTAATGTAATGGTAAGTGCATAATAATGCAAGAACACACTGTTAAAGGCCAATAAACGATCATTTTGAATGAACATTGCACACTGGAAGTGGAAGACATTTTAAATATTCAAAATAAATAAATAGAAACAACAAATAAAATGAATTATGAACTCTCTGTTAAGTTGAGACAAATGCAACAGACTGAAGACTTTTGCCATCCAGTTTTTGGTAGAGAGAGAGAAAGAAAAAAAAAAACGATAAACCGCACAACTGGAAATTATTGAGGTCGATATAATTTATCAAACAATTAATTGTTTATTGCGACAGCATGTCAAATAATACTTTCCTACTAATCTTCTAACAATAAACACATCAACAGATGGCATACATGAGGAGTGAACCGATTGCTGTTTTCTGGCCGATCACCATTTTTCAAAAAGCACAACCTGCCGATTCTGATTTTACCCCAATACCAATATTTTTGTCTGAACAGTCGCTAAATATAGCTTTGCAAAGGTAGATGAACTTACATCACAAGTATCGTATCGTCTGATCGCTGATCTCTTCATTAATGAAAATCGGACCAATGAATCGGTCCGATTAATTGATCGGACACTTTGTGTGTGTTTTGATTCCTTCATATTCAAGTGGATTCTAAGCTACGACATCCGTCAAAGAAATGACATCAAATCTGAGTCGACAAGTTGGAAAAGACTCCTCTTTAGTTTATTTTATCTACTATTTGACATCACAGCTGCTGTTATACCACAGAAAGATGTCAAGCAGAACAATGACATTTTCATACATTTTGACCAATGTCTTGCTGCTTAAAAACCTGAAAGCTCAAGGAACCTGCTTATTAGTGAAGTCCCAGTGCACACAATTACACCCAGGGCGGTAAGGTCTTACTGCCGTTCAGACTGTCGTACAGCTCGGCCCGTTTCACAGTTACTGCTGAATAATAACGATTCAGCAGTAACTGTAACTATCACGAGAAACGAAAAGTGAAACACACGCATGCTCCATGGAAAGATTCGTCCAGCGTCGTTCCTGCACGGTGAAAGTCTTCTGTCCGACTCCCTTCAGCCTTCCCCGCACCGCCTCGTTTATTACAGCAAAGATTCCACCCAACTGTCCAACGGAGGCCAGCGAGTTCAATCTCACATGTACGCGCGCTCCCCCAAGATCAATACCTGACCCCCTTAGCGCCGGCCGGGGAGCCGGAGCCGGCTCTGACAGGAAATTAGAAATGGGATTCAGCGTGGAGGTGGTGTAGCGGGCCTGAGTTTTGGTTTCAGTTGACTATCTGCAAGATGAAAATAGAATCTGTCAGCTTGGCTTGCAGCCGGCACATTCGGGAGACGACCGCCAGGGGCAGAGAGTTTCAAACGTTTGGGAGGGGATGTGTGGCATTGGTTTTTCCTCTGGGAAGGAGGATGGAGCACAGACAGAGGAGGAGTGTTGTATCAATGCCGTTGTTTTTTGTGTTTGTGTGGGGAAACAGGAAGTGCACTACAAACCAGTTCCAGTATTAATGTACCGAACCGCTTGGAATTGATTTTAAAACAGGGTTGTTTCTATATTTGATGCGTTGTACTCACTTATGTTTTATAGCTGTTTCACATTTGGAAGTGTAAAACTGTCATGACCTTTTGACCTCACAGTCTGTGTTTCCAAAAGCCTCACTTTAAATAATTTATTTAAAGACATGCCTTATGCTATTTCCAATGAGATGTCTGAAAAAAAAGTACTTTTGCACTTCTCTGTCATTTTCAAGACCCATTTTGGCTTTTTGAAAATGTTTCAGTGGATTTTAATGTATACAAATATATTTTGAAATCATTCTAAAAACTAAAAATTCCCCAGAAAATGTAACAGCAAATTTAAAGTTAAGCTATTTTCTTTTCTAGATTGGATTACAAATGAATTTTTTTGGAGACCTATATTTTTCACAATAAGTCAAACACTTTTTGGCGCCCCCTACTGGGATGAGCGTGTACCGGTTGCAAGTAGGAAAACACTTGTATTTGGTAATTGTTGTGAAGCTAATTACTAGCATCACAATGTATGTTCCCTTTATATCTTTAATTAAGGAATGCAGCAATATTAAGATTTGGGCAGATGTCGATATCCGATAAAATTATCGGATATCGACATATATATAGTAACTATATATATATATATATATATATATATATATATATAGTTACTACCTTTTCAAAACTTTGTTAAAACTGACCACACCGCTGACTTCACAACTGCGAATCTTCTTCAGTTAGACTACCCACAATCCTGCACGTCATGACTGTCGCTGTCACATAACCAAACAAATACCAAATGACCAATCTTTTCCCTTTCCCGTCCAGAACAACATGGAAATAAATATCTGTTAATATCGGTCCGATTTTATCAGACGTTAGCCGATACCGATGTGCTGATATGTCGTGCACAACAACTTCAAAGCATTTTACTTTCACTGTGT
This sequence comes from Girardinus metallicus, assembly GCA_903067095.1. Lineage (NCBI taxonomy): Eukaryota > Metazoa > Chordata > Actinopteri > Cyprinodontiformes > Poeciliidae > Girardinus > Girardinus metallicus. The sequence goes on from CAEGAE010058463.1 coordinate 14,885, forward strand.
ATAGAGGCCAGTCTTTCTCCCACTATTCCAAGTAGAATTCGTTGTTCGGAGATGCGTTCTTGTTGTATTCGGAAAATCTAGCTGCATATCATATCACCTTTATTAACAGAGAAGAGAAGCGCTCTTGGGGATCACCTGCTAGCCTGCTAACCCTTTCTAGCTGTTAAGTTTGTTTATGATAGCTAGAGGAATGAGTCCATTCGAGTCGGTCAGTTGGAAAACCAGAGTGCTGACTAATATCAGCAATACTATTTCATGCCTTCAATAGTATTTCATGCTAACCAGTTCATAAATAGAGGGCAAACCTTTTTATAGTCTCTGGTTTAATAACATACAAACCACTGGAGGGGGTTAGTAAATATGTTATACCAGCAAAAAATGTATTTTTGTTTTATAGCAATCCTGAACTGCTTGATGGCCGTGTTGGTTTTCTAAGCATAAAAACAGAACACGCCATTTATGGAGTTTCTTACACAGCCCGAGGGCCCCCTGCTGGCCTGGAGGTCTTAAAGCAGTTGCTTATGTTTCTCACCGGCTTCACATCTGCACAAAACTAAACCCAGCAGATGATTTTAAACGGGAGCCATAAACCCTGCAACGAGCTCTAAAAGCTTGTGGTTACTTCTATCCATGTTTCACTACATTTGACTGGTACAACTCCCATCAGCATCACAAACACGTTGTGCAGCCCGTTCAATTCCAGACTAACAGTGTTAAGGCTTCACGCCAAAAGCAGTCCCGATCCACATCCACACACACCCACCCTGTCTGAATACTCCTATCATAAAAACACTCATAAGGAGAACATCTCCTCTTACCCATCTGTGCCCGTGTCGGATGTCTTTTCAGAGGTTCATGGTGGAGACGAGCAGCGCCGATCTGACTCGAGCCTTTTGGTTTTGCTGCAGGAGCCGCTATGCCATCGCATTGGTGATGCTGGAGACTCGGAGGGAAGAACCGGGGGGTCGGTGGAGTGATGTGGGGCGGTGGGGGGGTCTCCGCTCCGCTCCTGCTCAGCAGCTACAATCCTCTTTGCCTCTCCCGACTCTCCTCTCCGGGGTTTTATCCGCCGCGGAAGCGTCCTGAGCTCGCTGGGAATCCGGTCGGTTCGTTCCGCCGCCGCTGCTGCTGCCGCTGCTGCTGGCGCTGCTGCTGGCGCTCGTGCACAGCCTCCTTATTTCTGCCTCCGATGTATATACCGCAAAAACCCGGAGCTAACAAGAAGCTACTCTCGCGAGCGGAGCCACCGAGTCAAACAGCGTAACAAACGAACGGGATGGAGATGAGAAGGTGATGGTGTCGGTGGTGGTGCTGCTGGAGGGTCACCGCTGTCTGCCGCTCTATTCGCCTGTTTTCTGTCGTGTTTACGCTCCGCTGTCGCCTCCTCCCTTCCGTACTCCGCGCGCTGCCCCCTGCACCCGCCGTGACGCCTGTTCCGATCCCAAGAAACTAGAAAAAAAGCCAATCCCTACTCGCCTCTTGTTCTTTTTTTTTTTTTTTTACAGGTTTTTCATCTCTCTTCTTGACACACCAGGCTGCTAGAAAGAGGAGGAGGAGGAGGAGACGAGTGCTTGAAGGGGTGTATGAGAGGTGACGGGGTGGGAGGGGGGACAAGTGGAAGAAAACGGAGAGAACGGGAAGGAGGAGCCCCACGATCAGAGAGCTCCTCCCCGTTTTATGCTGCTTTATCGGCGGGTAGAAGGGCTGGGGGGCCGCAAATCATGAGACATCTACATTTTGAAATATGAGAGACAAACAGAGAGAGAAACAGTGAAGGAGAGAGAAAAGCTGGGTGGGAGTGGACAGAGGAGCTTCTGTTGGAAAGTGTCAGTTCCTCAAAGATGCTTTGACACGGGCCAGCTGCAAGCATTCAACTGTACATGAGATTTTAGTGCAAAAACAAGACTGAAAAAAAATAAAAGAAAAGAAAAGAAAAACAAAGGCAAATTGAGATCAGAGCCACGCTGATGAATGCACACAATAAATATTATGCAGTTACTCAAGACGTTGCAGCTGCGAGGCTCGGTGCATTTTGTTAGCTCGTAGAGAAACTCACTATGACCTGAAGGGAGCGCCAAAGAAACAGCAGTGACTACCATAAAAACAAACAAGAATCATGCTAAAGAGGCAGTGTTGTGTATTTCCCCAGCACAAAGCGACATAGGTTGCCATTAGATTTATAGAAATGTTTTAGGCTGTATATCAGACATGACTTAAAGAGAATTTGCCCTTGCAATTTGACGCAATAAAACTGGGCCAATAGAGGAAATGTGTGTGAGGTGTGTCAGAAAGAGCAAGAGTTTCTTAGAGTGACAAAGACCCGATTTCAAGGCGTTTAAATTAGGAAGTCACATTTCTTTTAAATTATATTTTGACTTATTTGACAGCATTTTCATAGGTAACATAGTTGCTTGATATACGTGATACAAGACGGTACTCTGTCTTGAAAATGCATAATGTAAAATGTATGTAAAAGTTATTCCACAATAATTTTTTTTAAAAATGAGGAAAACATTAAAATACTATATATATATATATAAAGGGAACGATCTGTCCAATTCTACTTCAACAAATAGTAAATTATTTCCGCTGTTGCAAAGTAAAACATGACGTTTGAAACAAAGCAAAGCCTCTCTACTTTACGCGAGTGATCAGATAAGCGGCTGGATTTCTGTTTACAGGAGCCTCAATCAAAAAATATAATCTTTGGTCATCTTGAGGGACGGCATGGCTTCGTCGACGTTCTGGTCCAGGCGCTGATATTCCACGTTGCTACGGGAACATAAACCCTCCTTCCAACGGCGGAGGGTTTATCTCCAAGAGCATGGCTTTAGCTGGTTCATTTCCAGTCAGCCCCAACCAGATTCTTTGCGGTTCCTTCCCCGTTTTTTGGGACCACCTCTGGGGTGGTACAAGCCGAACTTAGCCGGGTATTGCGAGAAAACAATTTGACTGACAGCAAAACGTTTTGACGACCGGCTGGTGAAAACCGCAGCAAGACCTAGCAGTTGGCGAGATGGCTGGCTGAAAATCGATAACTCTGTGGTCAAGCTTTTTTTGTCAACTGAGAACTTCCGTATCATATCATATGCTCTCCATTTCAATCAAATTTGGTTTGGGCGTTCCTAAAACAAACTGCAGTAGAGGCAGTCCTACAAAGCAGTGACTCTGGGGGGCTGAATATAAATTCATGCCATATGTTTTAAAATTTTATTTGTAAAGAAAAAAAAAAAAACCTCTCCACAAATATCATGTATCGATTTTCCTTGTGCTTCATAATTATATACTACTTTGTGTTGGTCGGAAGAACGAAGATGTTAAAAAATTGTGAAAAAGTTTAAGCAACATGCAGATACGTTTACAAAGATGGATTGTTTGGAGGACAAAAAAAAAAGTCCTAAATTATTTTCTGAAAATATTAATAAAACTAAAATATTTACAGGGCTCCAGTAAGTTGGCTCAGTTTAGATTATTTCAGAAAAATTCATCCGGACACACAAGTGTGGTTTTGTTTCCAGCTTCATATTCATGAAAACTTGTTTCACTCAACTTTTTTTTTTTTTTGTTACCTGACTAACATTTTCCCTGAAGGAGCTGTGGGAGGAACTGTGTGGACTTTTGATGCCTGCATCTCATAAAACCCATATGGCAATGCTTTATTTTATTTTATTTTTTGTAACTGTTGCAATACTTCATCATGTTTCACTGAAACTTTTGAGTGGAGTGAACAAAGGCCCAGGTGCCTTTTATTTGGCCTCTACGTGGGGCTTATGACTCATTGCCTTTCTAGTGAGACTCAGCATCAGCGTAGCTCACAACACCTCGGCTTGTTACGGCTAATCCAGCTGGCTGCTGCGCCTCCCGGAGTGTAACATCCCTCATATCGGTCTGGGATCCTCGTCCTCAAAGGCCATGTCTGTTCTCCCTCTGAGCAATCAGTAACCATAAAGGGAGATGCAGCAGCCCCACATATCATGCTGCTTCTCGTCTTTATCAAATATTGATGTCAGCCTGTCAGTGGCATCCAATTGGATGGTTAGACTCAGTTTTCTTCTTTTAGTTTTTCCATCAACCGGTGGCTCCTACAGCTTAGGTTCACAGCTAGCCAAACGGCAGATGCTTTTAAGTTTGGCAGATGGTAAACAATCAGGACAGTTTCAGTGATCAACATATCAATGAATTCTAAGGAGAAAGAAAAGACATTATTGCTCAGAAACCAGTTCTCATATGGGGTCAATGACTGATCATCGCCTGAGTCACTTCGGAGCACAACATCTGCATTTTCCAAAGAATTCACTAAAGATAGACTGTATTTTCTTAAATTGAATAAATATATGGCAATATTTTTAAAATATATGAAGTGTAAGCATACATCACTGCTGCCGCCAATCAACAACCAATCACATGTCAGGGTTGGCTGCCAAGTGATTGGTTTAATCTCACATGCCATGTGTTTAATCTCACACAAAGTGCCTTGAACCTTGACATTTTGATCAAGGTTCCAGGAAAACCAAAACAAGATCAAGTAAATCACCAAGCTTATAAAACCCCACAAGGACAGACTGACCTGGAGAAACATCTGAATATGTGGGAGAAAATTGAAATTCCCGTTTCTAATCTAAACTAAGGCAGAAAAGTAGCGCGAGAGGCAAAAATCATTCGCGCTCGCCATGTTGGTGAAAACCGGAAGTGGTTGCGTTAGACTGGAAGACAAGCGTGTAGGTAGATTCATATTAACCTCATTGGACAGAAGGAGGAAGAGGGTTTTTATAACCGGCGGATCTGCGAGTGTTCTCAAAGGTTACCGATTACTGCTGACTGGCATTCACTGCTTTCCGTTTAGGACACCTGCAGCTGTTTACGGTTTTAAATACATGTACTTTCTGATACAAACCTGCATTGTTTATGAACATGATGTATTCACAGATAAAAAGTAACGGAAAGAAAAATTTCTCCTTATATTAAGTCAAACATCTTATTGTTAGATGTAGTGAGCTTATGGTTGCCAAACTAAGGCACTTGGGTCAGTCCTCATTGTTTTACCTGAATAGGTAAATGGGAGCATTATAAGCAAAGTAACAAATATTAAAAATGTGCACACCTAAGTCATTCGAAAAGATGACAGGATGAGCATGTATTCAACAATTTACTGATGAGTACGCGTCAGTCTGCTGCCTCTTTTCTGTCACCACAACTAGATTTAAGAGCTGCAGACCTTAGAACAAGCAAGAAGCAGAAAGAGCAATCAAATTATTTCACTACCAGAAAATGATTTAAAAAAAAAAAGACAAACACACAGATGTAGCACTTAGAGAATCTTAGTAAAACGGTATATTTACCACATCTTGAACTGGCTTTTATTCCAGTCAAACCGCTGTCAACATTTTCTCTTCGCCTTCCAGAAAAAGCGAAGTACTCTCTGATTACAGACGTGTAAACAATGAGGCGGAAATGTTCCTGGTTTAAAAAAAAACAACAAAAAACCCCCTGTTATAGTAAGCAAGTGAGATCTGAGTTAATATTGCACTTCAGCATTACAGCTCAAACACGCCCATATGGAGGGATGTCCACTGAGAGCCTGGTAACTCTTTAACAGGGAGTAAATGCTGCAATAAAAAAAAGAAGAAAAGACAGAGAGAGAGAGACGGGTTATCAGCGTTGATTTTGTGGTATTTTATGGAAGTCAGCAGAAAAGACGAAAAAGTAATTTGAGTCTTGTTTTATTCTCAATGTCTTCCAAACTAAACCAAAAATAGAATGAAGGACAACCTTTGGTGTCTTCTCGCCTCACCTTCTCCCCTTC
>CAEGAE010058467.1:0-100173 GCA_903067095.1 Girardinus metallicus
GCAGTGTTCCGTCTGTCCGTTTATCTGTATAAATAATCCCGCCGGACTCCAGGCATCGCTGCCGTCATTTTAAGATGTTTATTGGTCCCGGACAAAGACAAAAACCCGGACATTATCATGACTCAATAAAATCATGACTCAATAAAATCCTCCCAGGCCGAACTTGAAAACTGGACGTTGTGCTGCTAACACTTAGCTTTCGTCAACAACTCAGGCGGAAGTGAGAACGCAAATAAAGTCCCGGCTGGAACACGGTGCGCTAAATAATAACACGTAATATAACGAGGCTTCGAGGCAGATCAGTTTTCCTGGAAGAATTTTAATAATCGAGGTACTCGAATCACTCGAGGATTCGTTTCAGCCCTAGCTTGATGTACATTTTTGTTGCCTGGTGCTGAATTGTTCTCTATAAATACTGGTGTCTTTTACCTGGTCTACTAAGTACAGGCTGGTTGTTGGATAAAGTTGCACATTCTCAGAATGGTGATTCCCTGCATTTCTTCAAGGCTTGGCAGAGTGGCCCATCCTTAATTCTTGGACAGCATTCTCAGTTCCTTTTTATTGCGCAACTCTGGTGTTGTCACTTTAAAGGGCAAATGTGAGATTATACTGAAGAAATGAAGCAGTAAATGATCTGTAGTGTGGATCTTTTAATTGTGCATGGTAGGCGGGTTAAACAGCAGACCAGCCTGATGTGTTTTCAGATTAACAAAAACTGCTGGGTCATGCTTTTGCTGCTCTGCTCGTGACGTTTAATCCAATTATCTTGAGTCAGAAGTAACCACACGTGCCTCCAGAATGGTCTAGCATCTGTTTAGGAATGCAAGAAAGTTGGCAGGATTGCCAGTTGGCCTTTGTCATCCTCTGCCCACTCTAGAGCATATCTGCACTATTACATCAAAATTGCTCACTTTATCCATGGTAGACTACATTTTGTTGGCATCACTGACCTCTGTATGCAGTCCGAATTATTTTTGTTTAATTATTATTCAATATAGTTAAAGAAGAGACTTTCTTAATTGCTTTTGTTCAAGTCTCATTTATCTCAATAAAAGGTATTTTATTAAAGCAACATTACAAAGATGTGGAAATAAATCTGCTTTTAAAAGTAGCAAAAACAGGTTCCAGCGATAGCATCATTACTAAAGCATCTAATTATTATTTTAGTTTTGCAGTACATTGCTCTTTTAATACTGATCCTAAACAATTTATGACAAACAGTCCTAAGTAAAGTAGTAACACACAGGAAATATACTTTATAAAAATCTTCTCATGCTCTTTTAAAACTGCAGTTGTAAGAAATGTGACTTTCTGCTTGAATGTGATTACATTTTTTAATTTTAAAACAACATGGATGACTTTAAACAAAGAGCTTTTATTTTTCTTTATCCAGTCTGTTGTCTGTCTAGAAGGATTCCCGTGTGACTGAGCTTTAGCACATGATCGCTTACAGACTTCCTAGCATCCACAATCACACACATGCAAGTGCTTCACTCATTCTGTTTCTGGCTTTCAGCACACCATATACATTTTGCAATTTTTCATTGCAAAATTAGTATGTGTTGCATTAGAGATTTAAGATATTTGAACATTGTCACAAAGCAGGGTTTCCCCGAGAAAACTTGCTAAGCCCGGTGGTCGGGCTTTTGTGTTAAAATATGTTGACAGGAAATGTACAAATATTACTGGGCAAAGGTATCTAGCTTGAAAGGTATCTGCAATTTTGTTTTTTCTTTGCTTTTAGAGTAATGGCTTCCTCCTCAATGAGGGAATTTTCATCCCATGGACGCTGGAAATTGTTCCCAAGCATGAACCAGACTTGCAGCTCCACATTTCTCTTCCTCATATCTTGACAAATTTAATATATATATATATTTTTTTTACTTTTCTATTGTGTCAAACAAGAAAGCAGTATTTTCCAGGTGTGGCCTCATAATACATCCACAGGTGTGCCTCCAGTTAACTCGGATCTATCAGTTAACAAAGTTTCCAAAGCCATGACATCATTATTTGTGCTTTCTCTTGTTTAAAGAGACAGTAATCATTTTGTATGTCAAATTTCTGATCTTGGAGATGGTAATAAATACATTTCTTATACATTCTCTCGCTTGCATAATTGTAGTTTTAAGCAATCAGAGATAATTTTGGTAATCTAAAACAAAAGATGTTCTTACTTCAAACAGTAAGAAGAAAAAGTATTGTTATTTGGTACATGTAAACTTCTGATTTCAACAATATTTTCATTTTAATCACTGTTGCAGTCAGAAAAGAGTCTAATATCACATTGCTCTCCCTTTTTCTGACAGATTGCAGCTTCCTATGGAAGCATTGTTTGTGTCTTTGAGCCAGTTTACCTCCCAGATCAAAAGTGCACATCATCATCTGTAAGTAGTTTGTGATGTTTTCTATGCCTTTCCACTCATGCTTGTGTTCAGATGATTTAAAAAAAAAGTATTAAACTTGATAAATATTGTAAGTTGATCAGAGGAATGTTCCTCCAATGTGCTTTAATGCACAGATCTTCTTTGATTTTTATTTACGATGTTCCATAATCATGTGTGAATATCTCTTCAGTCAAAGCCACGTAGCTCAGAGTTGCTATGAAAAGCGTTAAGAAATGAAGTAACGTTGGGCACATTCAGTGCCTCCACAGATGTTCTCTGGTTTTATGTCATCATACGTGCGGTTTGATCACATGTGACTCTCAGGACTTCTGTTAGTTTTTGTTCAGCTTTTTGCACATCTGAAGTAGCTGAAAAAAGGGAAGGAACTCATTTTAATCACTTTCTGTTTGTAATGTGAATGTCTTACTACACCTATTGGTCTTATCCTTTGTACAGAAACTAAGCTGCCAATGGCAGAAGACCGGTCAGTTTGTTTTAGAGTCAATGGTACGAAACCTGGCTTGGCATCCCACAGGTACTTTCACACATCTATCTGTCATAATGTTAGAATTTAGGACAAGTTTCTTTAAAATTTCAAATCAGCTATTTAAATCTTATTTGCAGCTTGCAGATATTTATTTTTATTAAGAACCAAAGCTGAGAGAATATATTCCTAAAAAAAGAGAATATATTGCTACATTCAATAAACTTGAATATTATCAAAAAGTTGATTTTTATTTCTATAATTTAATTCAAAATCTAATATGTAGATTTGATAACGGGAATAGGATTCATGCATTTGTTTTTGTTAATTTGGATATTTATGGCTTATAGCAAAAAATAAAGAAATTCAGTTTCTCAGGAAATTCCCTTTGGCACCATGGCAGGTGCCAACCCATGTTGGAAAATTAAATCAGCATCTTTGTAAAGTTTTTATTTTTTTTTTTTTTTTTTTTTTTTTTTTTATCAAATTTACTGGTAGATAGCTCCACTTAATCTGTAAATTCATAAATTCATGTTAGAATGAACGTGGATGGGTAACTGTACTGAAAGAGGGTCTACTTTACGTGTGCAGGTGGTACTCTGTTAACTGGCTCTAGTAGCCTTCAGTTGTGGTCCAATGTTGATGGGAAAGATGAAAGTGAAGAAAAGGGAAAGCAGATAAAACCCACCAGACCAGACTCTGTTTCTACCTGGAGATGCATCTGGCAGACCAAGTAAGAAATGAGCAGAAAAATGTTCTTGTTGCCAAACTACTTGCATTGTGATATTGCTGTTATAGTTTATGACCTTTAGCTGCTTTCATTCTGATATACACTTTGTGATTTATTTTTTACATTCTTGTCGCATGCTATTGAAAAACAGAAATCAGTTTAGACTGATTTTGTTTTGTTTTTCTTAAGGACTGCCTCTCCAGTCAGTTTTATAAAGTTCTCACCTGATGGACAGTTCTTTGCTACTGCAGGACAGGTACATGTGTAAACTTACAAACTATTATTAAAGGTAATTGGCTTCAACTTTAATTGCAAAACCTTAAATTGATGTGGGTGTTTTCAGGATGACTGTCTAGTGAAGGTTTGGTACAGCACAAACAAGTGGAAGTCATGTGTTGCGGAGCTATTTACTCCTCCAGACGCCAGTGTGAGTGTGCAGGGAGAAATGACCTTTTCCTTCATCTACTTGGCCCATCCTCGCTCCGTTACGGGGTTCTCCTGGAGGAAGACTAGCAAGTACATGCCACGGTATGAGGAAATAAGAAACATTGAACTTAAAAGCAAAAAAAAAAAAATATTCTCCAACTGTGTACCTGGATGACTCATAGGTTAAAGTTAAGCTGGAAAACAAACTAAACCAGATAACAGAACTCTTTCCTTGCTGTTACCTTTATTCTAATTTCCCTTTTTTCCTAACAGAGGGGCAGTGTGTAATGTTCTGCTCACCTGCTGTAAGGACAGCGTCTGCCGGCTGTGGGCAGAGACGCTGTTGCCAGGTGACAGCCTCATCTCCGGTTACCATAGCAGCCATCTTTTTGGCCCACATGGGGAAACGGTCAACTCTGCTGGCTCCTCTTCGAAGCACACCTGCAATGGGAAATCAGCAGGAATGTCTTCACAAGAAGTATGTCATTCCAGACACTGACAATGATAATATTGACATAACAGCTGATATGGTAAATGTATAATAGTTAAGAGAAATAAGTAACTTTGGAAAAGCGAAATCATGGTAGAAGTGTTGTGGACTTCTGATAAGGGAATTCAGTAATCTGATTTAGGTGTGTTAGAGAAGGGATGCATTTAAAAGCTGCAAGATAGGACAATGTAATATGTCTTTACTCATTAAATATCAATTATATATGTGTAGCCAATGTATTTTGAACTTATTCAACCATTAACTTATTGTTTATCGTTGTCCCCCTAACAGTTAAGTTTCCAGGAATCATGGCATTCCTCATCTTACCGGGATATTCCTCAGCCTTCTCTGACTGGCTGCCTGCCTCACGATCAGAACCAACACCATAACCACAGGAGGAGCAGCAACAGCGTGACGCCTCACGCCAACGCGCTCTGCCACTTCCACATCGCAGCCAGCATTAACCCAGCCACAGGTTTGAATCCCAAATATTCATTTGTTGTTTTCTGTGAGGCATTTAAAGTTGGACCATTGTTGAAAAGTATTAAAATCAGGATATCCTGGAAGTTAATATACAATTGCTACCGTTGATGATTATGGCTTGCAGCTAATTAAATTTACGTCCTCAGAAAATTTGAGTACTTTGTAAAAAAAAAAAAAAAATTTAAAGCAGGATTTTTAATAGGGGAATGTTATTTTATGACCATGATGTGGCTAATCATTTGTAGGGAAGACTGCTGACTTGACAGTTTAACATGGAGGCTGAGCCAGAAGAGGTTATTGCAATAAAACATCTCTTACCTGGACTGAGAAGAAAAAGATGGGACTCTTCCTCAGAGTTCCAGATGTCTCTTTTAAATAAAAAGTAAATGTTTCATTTTGTTTAGAAATAAAGGCTAACAAATGTGGAGGGAGAGGGAATCCAGCAATGCAGACAAACTAGGAGATGCAATAAAAGCAACTTTGACTTCTTTAATACAGGCTGCTATCCTGCACTGATGCTGTAATTTATGTAAACTGAGTCCCAATCAAATATTGAGCTCATATACTCTACAAAAAGTGGACAGATTTTTCAGGAAGTCAACATTTCCGTATTAAAAATCCCTTTTTGTCTTTCACTGAATTTTAGGTTTTCTGTAGGCCAGAATCATCAACAGTAACAGAAATAAAGTCTTGGAACATATCAGACTGTGTATAATAATTATTGCCAATTTATAATTGTTATTTTCTTTGAATTAAATTACTTAAACAAATTAACATTTCAATAACATTCTTTTTTACCGAGTTATTAAATCACTAATTTCCCAGGTTCTGACTGTATAAAATACAGTCAAATAAGTCAGATGCAATATCTGTGGATGTCTTGCTGCATACTGAAGTTTATTTTTATGTTGCTTCTGTCTGTTTATTCACCATCTCAGTGAATTCTGTGCTGAGGGCAGCTCAGAGTAGCTGAGAGCATTTTGTTCCTTTCCTGTTTTTTGTGGAACAATCTAATTTGACCCCAGTCTGGGCAAAATCTTTTAGATTGTTTCTGCCTCAAGGCTGAGAAATGCTGTAGGACTTTATTTGCATGCTTGAATTGTTAAACTGTAGAAAGCCACAAACCATATTTGCATCTCTTTAAGGTAATCTGTTTGGACAGATTTAGTGTTTTTCAAATGTTAAATGTAACAATTTGTTTTTCCGCTCTAATCTGTTTTTTCTCTAGACATTCCTCTACTGCCTTCCATTTCTGCTCTGAGTGCGGTGGACGACGAGGAACCCGGCGGTCTGTTTACCGTCCACTGGCTCAACAACAAAGAGCTTCACTTCACTTTAGCCATGGAAGTCTTCCTGCAGCAACTTGGAGGAAGTTTGGAACAGAGGAACGAATCCTCTAATGAAGGTTCAGTAAATTATTTCCAATCAGTAAGAGATGTTGCATTTTACAGTAAGGGGATTAGTTCATTAATGTCTGCATTCAATTTCAGAGCTTGATGATGAAGAAAACTCCGACAAAGAAGAGAACAGACCAAGTGACCCCCAAGGCCCTGAAGGTGGGGAGCTTCCTGTAGTAGCTGTGGAGCATCAGGTGGACGTTTTGTTAGAGGAGTGGAATAAAGGGGCTGACATGCTGTTCAGTATTCACCCGCTGGACGGCTCTCTGTTGGTCTGGCATGTCGACTGGCTAGACGAATACCAGCCAGGCATGTTCAGGCAAACTCAGGTAAATAACTCTTAATTTTGTTTTATTACATGTTTGTTTTTTATGAGTCTTAGGTTTGCAGCATTTTGCAGAGGTATTAATACTCCTTGACCTTTTACACATCTTGTCAAATTGCAACCGCGAACTTCAGGTTCTTTTCACAGAGTTTTGTAGGATTGACTGAATGCTCAAAGTGAACGTTTTATCAGACATGTTTGGTGTTGCACACTAAACTGCTCAATTAGAAACTGTATTGACATCATACTGTCCTGTATGCAACACCAAGCTGAGGAGGTTGAGAGGCGGCGCCATCTTGTAGACAAAACTGAGTCATATTTCGAAGAGTGTTTGACAGAAGAGATTAAAAAATGTAGAAACTTGCCCATTCTTTGCCGTTAAAAAGCTCAACTGTAGTCAGATTGGGTTGAGCGCAATTAATTTCCACATCTTGCAAAAAAAAGTACATTTATTTAGCTTCTGTCAAATGGATATGCTTTGATTTAAATCAGCTCCTGGTGTATGTTTTGGGTTAAATGGACTGAAATTATACAGCTCTTTTCTAGTCATATCATCCACTCAAAGCGCTTTGATTTACAGCCACTTTCATCCAAACTTTCTTATTCACACACTGATCCACAGATCATTTAGCAACCTGGGTTTAAGTGCCAGAAAATTATCAGCAGGTGATGAGAGAATGCTTGAATTAAATCCAGATCACGACTCTTCTACCACCATATTTTACTTTAGTGATATGCAGAGCCAATTTTCTGAGGCACACTGAATTTGTTATGTAGGTCAGAAAGTTAAATTAAGTTGTATCCAACTGAGAACACAATTTCTGTGCCATCCATGTGGCTTGTGGCAAACTGTAGTATTTTTAATGGCATCCTTCCAACACTGGCTTTTATTATTGCAATTCCACAAGGAGCAGATTTGTGGAGTATATAACTTGTCTATGTGCTGTTGATAAAGGTTCACCATCACAGAATGTGGGGAAAAACCATTTAAGGGTATGCAAGGCTCTATATACCTTTGATGCTGCTGTTTTGATACTAAGAAGCCTTTAACGAAGATGAACAATTGTGAGAGAAAAACCTCACCACCAAGCTTATCAATATTAGGGTTATCTATCCAGAAATTAAAATGAGTTGGCTTTTCTATTAATACTATTGATATCAGCATAAATGAAGAAAATAAAAGGAAGCAAAAGAAGCAGCCAGTGTCCCTTGTGTCTTCATTATTATGAGTGGCTTTTTCTTTCATTTGCCACTTTTTGCTGGAGAGAAGAATTTTTGTCTTTTCCTTTTGTTTTAAGATAAAAGTTAATGATCCCATGTGTTATCTGTGAGCTGCCAGTGTCCCTAAAACAGTTTCAGCTATGGAGGAACTTTTTCTTCCTGTTGAAACAGATTTTCTTGTCTTATGATTCAAATTAAGCTTCAAGTTTTCCTCGTTCCAGACTGCAATTCTTTGTTTCTCTCCCAGGTGTCGTTTGTGTCCCGCATCCCAGTAGCGTTCCCTACAGGCGATGCGATCTCCCTGAGCCACAGTGTGGTCATGTATGCCTGCAACAAGAATGTGGATCTGGCTATTCAACATGGCAGACAGCGGCCGCCCGGGAGCTGCTTGTCTCAAACCAAATCTGCTCTGATAAGCTATGGGAATCTTGGGAAAGCTGCTCCCAGCAGTAGCCTCAGAATGAGCATTTTCACCCCTAATGTCCTCATGATCTCCAAACATGACGACGGCTCGCTGAATCAGTGGGCAGTCAGTTTTGCGGAGGACTCTGCTTTCTCCACTGTGCTCAGCATCTCTCACAAATCACGCTACTGTGGTCACCGTTTCCACCTCAATGACTTGGCCTGTCACTCGCTGCTTCCTCTCCTCCTCACCACCTCACACCACAATGCCTTGAGGATGCCAGAGGCAGGCAGCATCCTGGCTCCTGCGGAGGCTTACTCCACTAGTGTCCCGTCTTTCTCTCATGGCTCACGACCCTCCCGTGCGTCCCTCGGAGGGGTTTCCCAAGATCCCAATGCCATCTACAGCGAGCTGATTCTGTGGAGGGTGGACCCGGTTGGGCCGCTGTCTCTGTCAGGCGGGGTCTCAGAGCTGGCTAGGATCAATTCTCTTCATGCGTCAGCATTTTCTAATGTAGCCTGGCTTCCCACACTGATTCCCAGCAGCTGCTTAGGTGAGATCTGTTTCTCACCTCTCTTTACAGATCACATTTATAATAAACACAGCCTTTTTTGATTTGTGTTCAGTTCATTAATGAAAATTTTGAGTTCCCATCTGGATTATAAGAGATTAATTTTTAGACATTAGTCAAGTTGGTAACTTTTCAACATTTTTGTGTCCAATTTACCCTCATTTGTATAAATATCTTTTGTAAATGCAACAATTTTCATAAATGGAATCAAATTTAAATTCTCTTATCAAATATGGACCTGGACTTTCACTACTGTTCAAATATGAAATGTCTTTAATATTTAAGTGTTAAGTCGATATTAATTTACTTTCTTTCCATCGTCAGGTGTGTACTGTAACTCCCCCAGTGCTTGCTTTGTGGCGAGTGATGGCCAGTCACTCAGGCTATATCAGGCTGTTATTGAGGCGAAGAAACTCCTGAGTGAACTCTCCAACCCCGAGATTTCTGTGAGTGATCCAAACTAAGGGTCGTCTTTCAACTGTCTAGTTGTGTAGATTAGGAATATCAAAACAACTCCAAAGTGATTTAAACCTGTATTTTTCCCTCAAATATAGACACATTCTTATACACATGTATTTCAAAATCAATATTGACCTTTTTCAAGTGGTTATGTAGTATAATTTGTCAAGCCACACAAGGCTGGCTATGCCTGCTTAAACTATATCCATTCAAAAATAAATCCAACCAAATTTCTAATCAGTTCTGTACTTTTGACCTGTTTTTGTTTTAAAACATAATAAAAATCTAATTCTTTTCAGAAATGAAAAAAAATTCTGTTTACTGCAAACCAAAGAAGAAAAAAAGAAGCTTATTCATTTTAACCAATTGAAGCGAAATGTACCGAGTACAGTGATGTTTGTCTACTGTTCCACCCATAATTGGCACTGAATAGGTCATTTCTATAGTATTGAGGTGTTTTGGTTAAACATGGCACCTGCTGCTTACAGATAAGAAAAAAAAATAATAAATTCATTCCTAATGTTACGTTATGTATTCAGGTTTCCTACACAATCTGGAGAAGTTGAAAAAATTGATTTTCATATTTACTGTTCTAGATAAGTTTATAAAAAAAAGTGTTTGCATTCAACAAATCTCTTGTTTACCTGTGGTACATTCCCCATGATTTATGTGTGTCAAGGTAGTTATTTCTATTCATTAATTTATTATTGCATTTCAGAAATATGTTGGGGAGGTGTTTAACATCATCAGCCAGCAGTCCACAGCAAAACCAGGCTGCATCATTGAGCTTGATGCCATTACAGACTTTGTAAGTATACATGAGATCTAGTAAAACATTTAATTCTTCTCACCATTTCTTTTTATCTTTTATATTCTCATTTAATTGCAGACGTATTGTTAGTCTTACACATCTACATAAAAGTAGAATGACTATGTGTTTGTCTTGGTTGTAGATGTTTCAGAGCCGCAGCATTCTGAAGTAGACAGGAGTCTGTGTTTAGAAACAGGAGGGATGTAGAGAAAATCTTTCCTTATTCCCAGAGGCAGTTTGTTTGTGTGATTACACACACATACACAGTCTTTCTGTGTGTGTTTGCATAAAGGTTTAGGAAAATATCAGATTTATTTTTGATAATGCCTACTGCTGTTTCTCAACAGCAAGGGAAGGAGACCCAGCTCCTGCACGTCTTTGAGGAGGATCTGATCCTTGGCAGTATGAAAACAGAAGACACACAAGATACTCCCCAGTCTCCTTCTACTGGCACGACATTTTTATTTATTTTAAAAATTGGACTTTTGTTAAAGTGGAACAATATCTTATCTATTATTTGTGCCCATTTCCCAGCAGCCTGCAGTAAGCCAGCTTTCTCAGGACGTTTTTTTCTGGTGGTGGTGGAACTGACTCCTACTGGTCGCTCTTTGCTCCACATGTGGCATCTGCATCTGGCAGCTTGTCCTGTCACAATAGGTGGGTACTTTGAGAAAATTAACCTTTTTAACCGCTTTGTAAGGTTGTGAGGATGTTGATTAAGTTTTGTATTATTGCACTAAATATAAAATTAGAGACGTTTGTGGCCTGAAAAGCCTTAGTAGTTGGTTGCTCTAAAGATTTAGATGACAGTACCTCTGTATTTAACACTAAAATTTGTTGTTTTCTCAATCTTTGGTAAAGGTTTTAGCACCCTCTTCCTTTTTATTAACTTTATTTCTTTGACGAGCTTAGCATGTCTCCTGACTCAGCTTTCAGTTTAGATAAATGAAGATCTTCATTCAGGTCATTTTTAACTGG
The DNA here is from genome assembly GCA_903067095.1 of Girardinus metallicus. Taxonomy (NCBI): domain Eukaryota; kingdom Metazoa; phylum Chordata; class Actinopteri; order Cyprinodontiformes; family Poeciliidae; genus Girardinus; species Girardinus metallicus. Next base: position 11,163 of record CAEGAE010058467.1, read on the forward strand.
CTGTCCAAAGATGGCCTAATGACTGGATGCCTCTGTTGGAAGTAATTACAGACCTATACAGTATCAAACCTACCATTTTAGATAAGTAATTACAAATGCATTTTTATTTTTTATCATCAACAAAAAAAACCTTTTTGTTGATTTCTAGTCAGGATTTTGGCCACAACAAAACATGGAGTCTGTATTCATGATGGTTTTAAATGATTGGAAAAGTGGGTGGGATTAGGGATTATTCTAAATTGGTCACAAATTGTGGCAAAGACCACATGTGGGGTTCCTCAAGGCTCCATTTTTATTAGATTCAATATTTAGGAGCTCTTCCTGCCATAGATTAAGTACTGCAATATGTGCTGTGATATTTTTCTTGATGACGTCACAGCATAACCACACCAAGTCTTAATAATATCAACAAGTTGAGGAGTTATGGAGAAAGCTGCAGTAAACGGTAAAGGTCAAAGATTAATTTCAGTTCAGTTTAACAGCTCCAAGTCTAATTTTGATGTTCTTTTGTGTGATGCTTATATTTTATGAATGGAGCTACACTAATAAATGTGCCTTGCCTTAAAATCATTTATAATTTATTTTGCATTGTAAATAAACCAAAGAGACTATTATTGAGATTTTAATCTTATTACCTTTTGTGTTTCCTTCCCCTTTTAGAAGAAGCTACAATTCAAAAGGAAATCAATGCAGTTTCTCCTATAACCGGCTCTCAGTTCATCTTCGACATCCCCAGCTCTCCGGTACAGAAGAGCAAACCCTGCACTTCCAATTTACAGAGCGCCTGTCGTCTCAGCCTGACAACGCACATGCTGTGCAGCCAAGAAATGGCTCTACCGCAAGGGGTGGAAGTCATTAGCGTTACTCCTTCAGCAGGTGAGAAATAATGAGGACACACCATCATGTGTAAGAGAAGAGATTTGAAGACACTAAAACTTAAATTTTAACAAGACATAAAGAGTTTCTTAGATTAACACTTGTTTAAAGACAGAAACAAATGATTTTTTTGGAATTATAAAGATTTTTCTCAAGTCTACCAAAGACTTATTTGACAAACAAAGCAATTACAGTAAATGAAGCATCTGCTGCTCTTTCATTAACAACATCTTTTATTTTTCATGTTTTAGTTTATTGATGTGGTTCTGTGAAAGGGGCTTTTATTATTCTGGATTTGTCTGGATTTTATTGAACTGACAGCAGCAAACAGAGCTGTTGTCAGACGTGGGGAAAAAATCAAGTTGCGTCAATTATGTTCACTAACTCCCCAGGCACTATTTTGGCTGTGATTCTTAGGATCTTTGCCTAATAAAGTTTGGAAATAACAGGAAAAGGGAATTGCTCAGAAAAAAAAAAGTAATATATAACAGAGCTCTGGGTCGTGTAGCGAGCTTTAAAGGTAACTCTAGGAACTTAATAAGCTTGTATAGATTTAACTTAATGAACCTCAAATTGGTTCTTATTCCATATCTGTATGGCTATGAGGAAATAAAACACTTTAATTTTAATTTCTGTTGTGTTAAGAGTAAGATGTCAATTATACAAGGTTATGCCTAGAAAATGCCATGCTTGGCAGATGTGGAGAAGATTTAAACATGATTCAATCTTAGGAAAAAAAAGTTTTTTTCAAACTATTTGACTAATTCAGCTAATCCTGTGTTATCGCTCAGGTCATCTGAGTGCATCTTGTTCTCTACCGTCGGGCCGTGTGCCTTATCTCCTTGCTACTTCCTGTTCTGATGGGAAGGTACGCTTCTGGAGGTGTACTGCTTTGAAAACGGATCCGTCCAGTGTACACAGCTTGGTGTATCAGTGGGAAGAGTGGCCCCTGCTGGTGGAGGAGACTCATTCGAACAGCAGCGCCGTGAGCGTGCCTGGTCGGCCCATCAAGGTCAGCTGCTGTCACTCTGGACGGATTGCTGTCGCCTACAGGCAGACGACGAACCCACCACCGAACTCAACACCTCATCTGAACACTCACAGTCCCGTCCTGCAGTCCCCTCCTGCCCTGGCATCCTCCCCCTTCTGCAGCAACACTCACATGACCCCGACCCTTACGCTACAGCCTTGTCAAAGTCACGCGTTAAGCCCCAACCCAGCCCACACGAAGGAACCAGCAGTCCATATCAGCACCTTTCAGTGTGAGTCCACTGGCGGTTCACAGTGGATACTGGAGCAAACTATAGTCCTGGAAAGCACAGATCCCACAACGTTTTCTTCTATCAGCAACGGACATGCCAATATTCCAAATAACACAGACTTCTCTACACTAAACGGAAATTGTCCTGGTTCTGCTAATAGGAGCCAGGTTCACTTGGACTGGGTTTCCCAAGAGGATGGGTCACACGTATTAACTGTTGGCATTGGGACAAAGATTTATATGTATGGCCGTCTCTCTGGGAAGCCTCCAGACTTAGGCCTGTCTTCTGAAACAAATAGAGACCAAAGTCTGTCTCGTCTGGTTCTCCTTCGATCCGTTAATCTGGTTTCCTCTGTTGAAGGCTCGTTACCTATCCCAGTCTCACTGTCCTGGGTTCGAGATGGGATCTTGGTGGTGGGCATGGACTGTGAGATGCATGTTTACTCCCAGTGGCAACCACCGGTTCCCCCCAAACCCAGCGTTACGGTCGTCCAAGACACAGATGTCAGCAGCAGCGTCTCCTCTATAGTCTCGGCTGTCAGACAGTGCCAAGAGGACATTTTCACCACTGGTGCTCCCACAGCTTCTTTGACCCTACCCAAACGATCCCTAACAAGATCAATGATGAGCCTGGCACAGAAACTTAGTGGGAAGAAAACTGTTTATGACCTTCCTGTAGAGATGGAGGACTCTGGACTCTTTGAAGCGGCTTACCAACTCTCTCCTACTCTGCCTCAATACCATCCTGTACAGTTACTGGAGCTTTTGGATCTGGGGAAGGTAAAAAAAAAAATCCTTTGATTCTCTTTTTAGTTGATTCCCTATTTTGGAGCAATAATTTCAAGGTAATATACTGTTACTACAGAGTTCATCTCAAATTGTGCATTGGAAGCAAACTCTACAAATTTTCTGTATGTTTGTGAAAACAGAATTGGTTCACATACTGACCAAAATGACAAGTTTAGATTAACAAGCATTTATGTTGAACTAACAAGATGGCTGACAAATGTGATGGGCAATTGTCAAACAAAATAAAGCTGGAAAGAAATGTAAAAGGAGGATCAGCTTTGAAAATAAAAATCTACTATCATTTACATTTTAATAAAAATCTGCATGTTGGAAAGTATTTAGACCCTTTTCATTAAACATTAGATAAATAATTTTGTGGCTTTTTAGCAATAAAACCTTCATTTTAATTGCAGCACAGCAAAGTTTTCATTGTTATTTTGCTGAAGAGCTTCTAATAGTTGAGGTTGTAAGCTCCACAGACCCTCTCATCAACTTCAGGTCAGGAACCCGGCAGGGCCGTGCCAAAGCATTATTACTTTCAGTCAGAAGAAACATCAGTAAAATTAAAACTTTAAACCCAAATACACAATGGTTATCAAGAATTTTTAGCGCATCTGCGCAACTTTAGATTCATCTGACAGGAGTTTTAAGCCAATTTCTCTTTAATCACCATACATGACAACAAAATACTAAAACCCAAAAGTTGAGGTGTCCTAATAAAATTTGTAGAGAAATATCCAAACCAGTGATTTCTCAAAAAGAACACAAAACTTAGAGCTCCTTACTTCTGCATTATTCTGAAAACATAGTCAAATCCCCCTTCTTATATAACATAGTTATGTATTAAAAAAACTGTATTGCAGCATACATAGTCATTTACAGAACAGATTATTACAGCTCTCTAACTCTATCTTTGCACAGCTGATAATGTAATATGCCTAACATCACATGATGACCTAATTTTCCTCTACTACAAGTTCTTTTAAGAATGAATAACGACTGTATCCAGCGTCATGTTTGGTTGAAAAGAAGAAAGCAGTGATTTTCTGTTATGTTTTAACATCATTTACAAAAGTGTCAACATTTTCTCCTCCAGCATGATCTGCGGCAGACGAGATTCAGCTCTTCAGAAGGCTAAAACGGAACAGATTTGCTGTAATGTTCCCTGCTAACCTTTTGCGGTTCAGCTAAAGTTTATTTTTAAACATCCGATTCATACTGAAAACTGCTGAGTCCTCTTTACCCAGAAGTACCTGCAGATTAAACCAACACATCATCTGAGAGCTTAGCAATTAAACTAAAGTATGCAAGATTTTCTGAGAGAAGTAGCAGTTCAGTTAAATGTGCTTAGAACATGGAGCTAAGGAAGTAACCCAGCTTAACCCCTGTTAAGCTATTTCTCTGCTGATTGTCTTGCCTGAATGGTCGCTGTGAAATTAGTTTGAGGTGCAAAATTTTCTCCTGTAGCTCAAGTGGCTTCTGCAGAAGGCAGCCAGCTGAACAGCCTTATAATTTTTGGCCCCTCCATTATTCGCAGTCGGTAGAGTTCATGTTTATGCTTACACTGGTTATTGTTAGCTATTTAGCAAAATAACTAAAACGAGTACTTAATTTAAGCTGCATGTTTGTAACATAATTTCTCTGTCTTCAGGTTCACCGTGCTAAAGCAATCCTCTCTCACTTGGTAAAATGCATTGCTGGGGAAATTGTGATACTTAAGGACAATGCCACCCATCCAGAGAAACGTGTACGCTCTCGGACTATCAGTGTGGGAGGCAGCACAGCCAGGGACCAAAAGATATTCAACAAGTCAGAAAGCTCCAGCCCTGACTACACCGAGATAAGCTCTGTCCCTCCCCTGCCTCTGTATGCTCTTCTGGCAGCTGATGAGGATGCACCACATCTTGGTGAGTTTGAAGCATGGAGGTCATTGGGAATATGCCAGGTTGAAAATAAAGCAGCATTTAGCTTGGTAGATCTCCTCGAATGCAAGTGAAAACATGACAAGAATGAATTTTTTCAGCATTAATCCAACATTTTTGTTGAATTCTGACCTGCTTATTTGATACTATATTCATATGTAAACATTTTGTCTTCAGTTGACAACATATTGAATTAATAATTTCTAATTCAGCAAACTTTGTGAGATGGTTTAAAAATTTTAAATGATTTGCTATTTTTCTAAGTAAAACACTTTGTAAATCCATCTGGATTCATGTCAAAAGTGATGATATTTATATCACTGTCTGGAGCCAGACATCCATCACTAGGCTAAAAATGGGTATTATTGTTGGCTAAACTTCCTTACAGTGTGAGATACAAAGAAAGGCACCTTCTTCTTATTCATTCTGTTATGTCTTTTCTCATGTTTAAAACAAAGAATACAAGCTGTCGTCTCCTTTTTCAGCAGTATTACAGAATATTGTTTCAGGCTTTCTGTACACTGCTTGTCTTGTCTGTTTCAGCTCAGTAATGTGTTGCTTTTGCAGAGAAAGGAGGCAGTATGAGCGGTGATAGCGGACATGGCTCCAGTCAGACTGATGCTTATGATGAGCTCTTTCATACACACAACACTCTCGATCTGGATCCTCTGGACAACGAACAGGAAGAACCTGGGAATAAGGTTAACTGCTTCTTTGAACTTGTTCCGTGGACAAAGCAACCGTTTGGGCTTTTTTAGTTTTCAAATTAATTGTTGAGATCAGCAGATGTTTTGCAAAAATTCTGTTCCTGACTAAAAAAAAGTCTATTAAATATATTCTTTTCTGCTCTGTCTGGACATATTTTCCAAATTCTGTATGTCAAGTTGATTTAAATGCAGCTAAAAACTTTAGATGCTACCCACCATCTACTGTTTTGCTCCATATTTGTAGGTTATAGACCTTTCCCAGTACAGTCCGACATACTTTGGGCCAGAGCATGCTCAGGTACTATCCAGCCACCTCCTCCACTCCAGTTTGCCTGGATTAACCCGAATGGAGCAGATGTCCCTCATGGCACTGGCCGACACCATCGCCACGACAAGCACAGACCTCAAGGATAACCAGGATAAGAGCAAAGGTAGACCAGACATACGACATTCAGATGACTTGGGCAAATATGTTTTACGACTCACAGCAGAATGTGGTAATATTTGGAGGCAGAACAGTTTTTAATAAATATTGCAGGTGGAGAAACACTGGATGAGTGTGGGTTGAAGTTCTTGCTGGCTGTCAGACTCCATACCTTCCTCCTAACATCCCTGCCTCCTGTCCATCGAGCCCAGCTGCTGCGGCAAGGTACAGTGGTGTTCTATGTACAACTGCTTCAAGATGCTCCATCCCAGGCTTTCTGGAACTCTGATCTAATCCTGCAAATTTGAAATTAAATATCTGCCACACAGGTCATTTATGTTGAACATTTGCTATAATTTTAGGTTGTTGTGTTGTAGAATATGAGCTATGAAAAGCAATTTTGCCTATATCCTCAACTGTATTTGTACAGTGCTGTAATACAATGTATTAACATTGATGATTGCATAACAAACCACAAACTGATGCTTTCATGACTATATTTGTCAGTTGAAAAGCAGCTAAATCAGAACTAGGCCATCAATTAGAAGTGAGGGACAAAACACCCTTCAGAGAGTAATTGTGTGGGTTTTTTGGTCCATTTTCTGCCATCAACTGTGAACCAAAGGGAAACCAATTCCTAAATACTCCATAGCTGAAGGAAGTTGAAGTTTCTAAAGGATAAAACAAAGAAACTTCTGTGGTCCAGTTAGCCTTTCCGTTGTCTGGTGAATAGTTTTATTGAGTTTCCTCATCAGTTGTTAAAATGGCAATTGCTACACCACTCTGAGTGTTTCCACCACAAAACACTACAGAAAACACCCATCTTTCATTTTCTCATTACCGCTAAAATGTCTCAGACACTGCTAGATCATTCGCTCTTTACTTCAATTCAGTTCTAAGATATATCTATATATATATCTATGTATGTATACATATCTTTTAAAGAGTCAGTTTATTTGAAACATCTGTTCATAAACAATTTAAAGAGTATAATTGGTTAAAATATGTAACAGTGATGTTTTCAATTCAGGACATATTTGGGGTTGTTGGCATGTTATAATTAACATTGTAAGTTTCTCCCTCATTGTTTGTCTCTCCACTTGTTTAATCTGGGCATTGTTCAGATCAGTAACTCCAAGAATTCCTAAAGCAAGAAAGAAAATGCAGTGATGGTCTCAATTCTGATCACTTGACTGCAGATCTCTTTAGGAGAAGTGAACAAGCTACTGTCTATTCATCACTCTAAACTACTGCAGTAATGTTTCCTTTGAGTCATCTAAAATGCTTCCTTTAGGCTCTCCACATGTTATCCGTTTGAGAAAATCCTTGTCACTTTTGCTGAAGCTGCCTCTTATTTTACAATTTTGGTCTACATTGTTGGAGGTTTAACTGCAAAACTAGTTTTCTGGGTCTTTCTTTTCTGTCTGTAGGCCTTTCAACATGTCAGTATGCCTGGGCCTTCCACTCTGAAGCAGAGGAGGAGCTCCTGAACATGCTGCCCGCCCTGCAGAAGGGAGAGCCCGCCTGGGCTGAGCTCCGAGCCATGGGTGTGGGCTGGTGGCTACGCAGCACCAACAAGCTGCGCAGGTGTATAGAGAAGGTAAAACGGACCATCATGTAATTCAGTTGTGATGAACAGTAGTCTACTAAAGGAAAAAAATCTTAACTAACATAAGAGAACTACTCCAACATGCTGCCGCCATGAGTGCAGTTCAAGAAAGCTGTAATTGATAATTTTGCTTAAACTAATGTATCTAAATGAATTACAAACCTTAGTTAAATAATACTTTTCTACCTGTTAGAATAATTGTTTTTATTCTTCAAATAAAAATTTGATGAAAGTTGTTAGATGATTTCAAACCAAAACTGCTGCAAAACATTAAACAAATGTACCTCAGACATCTTCTCATAAAATAAAGTTGACTGCTTTGTATACTTGCGCTGATTGTGCAAATTATAAATGAAACGTTGTCAGGTGTCTGAAATACAACAGTGTAGCGGAGGTTTTTTCCTGAAACGACCATTAAAGCTTCAATTTAATTGCAACAGCATAGATTCCGCATGTTTTTGTTGGTTTTATAAAATCTCGCGGTTGCTGCTGTAAATCTCCCGTTCCATCATAACTCAGAAGTGATTGGCTCGATTGAGACAAAGTGACTACGAAGGCCAATTGAAAACGGTAAATTCATCTAAGCTCCTCCCAAAAGGTGCAAAGAAAATATCCCCCATACTTCAACACCTCCAACCAGAACAGTTGATACATTGAAGAATTTGTTTTTATTCATACATCTAAATGTTGCAGATGAAATCCAGACTCTTCAGACCAGGCAACATTTTTCCAATCTGCTATTGTTCCAATTTTGATGAGTCTGAGTTCCTCTGCAGTTTTCTGTTCTTAGCTCACAGTTTGATCTTTTGCTGTTTTATGCCTTTTGCTACAAGATTTGAAATGCTGTGCGTCCAAATACGGACGGATTTAACAAATGTGTTCTTGAGTTTGTTGCCTGTCAGTCATCTCAAACCAGTTTCAGGTTTCCTCTGAAATTGATTAGTTGTTTTACATCCACACACCTGTTACTCACTAAATATTTCCTCATTTTTGGACCGTTCTGGGTTAAAAATCTCAGATCAGCAGTTTATGAAATACTCAGACCAGCTAGTCTGGCGTCAATAACCATGTCACATTTTAATGTTAATTAAGTCTTTTTTTCCCCCCCAGTTTGGTGCTCATTCTACCTTTAAGTGAGTCACCATGATCATATCTAGATGTGTAGAAGGATTATCTGCTTGGCTATTTGAGTTAAACCTTTAAATAGTTGGACCAAAAAGTGTCCAGAGTGTACTTCTCCAAATCATAGGCTCCTCCTTGTTTTTCCAGGTTGCTAAGGCTTCGTTTCAGAGAAACAATGATCCTCTGGATGCTGCTATATTTTACCTCGCAATGAAAAAGAAGGCAGTGGTTTGGGGACTGTACAGGTAGGCGCGTCTGATATAATATGGCGCATTGTTTCTATACAAGCTTAGTTGTGTCAAGCTGCCAAGGATTGATGACGATGTTCTTTAAATGTTTTTCTCGCCAGGTCTCAGAAGAATACAAAAATGACAGAGTTTTTCCACAATAACTTCAGCGAGGACAGGTGGAGGAAAGCTGCATTGAAGAACGCCTTCTCTCTTTTGGGAAAGCAGCGGTTCCAGCATTCTGCTGCCTTCTTTCTGCTGGCTGGTTCCCTTAAGGATGCCGTGGAGGCAAGTGGAAAAAAAACACATGACAATGTGTTTATAAGATTTTGTTGTTTCAGCTACACTGCGTGTTCACAACCCAATTAGATGGCTGGTTTTAATAAGTAAATGCTGAATCAGTTTTTCAGTATCATTATCCACCCATCCTTATGTTTCTGCATCAGTTATTCAGTGTTTCCCATCCAGCCATCCCTATCCTTTTTGATTTTGTCCTATCAGTTTGTCTGACCGTCTGTCAGTTAATCAACACTCCTGCTCACCTATCTGTCCATCAGTCTTTCAGTCCTCTATCTATCTGTTTGACCATCCATACATTTCTATTTTACACTGTCTGGTTTCTGTAGGTTCCATTTTAGAAGCATCAGCGGAAATATCTGCAGTCACTGCATTAGAAAACCTTTTATTTATGCTAAAAAATCAGATTGAGAACTCTGGAAACTGTACTCTGGAAAAGTTGTTTAATATTGGCATCTTAGTTGTTAATTGATTGCTTCAGCCTTTCCTCCTGTGGTTAGGTCTGTAGTTTTAAAATTTGTTAACCAGTCTGACTTCTTTCTTGTTCAAACTTTGAAAAGCAGTCAGAAGAGCTAGAGTGGCTAGGTCAATACTCTGCATACATGCACTGAATCCACCTTATCTTTTCCCCACTTTTCTTTCTATATTTAGGCTTGAAATGTCTTCATTTGAGAGGAAAGTGGATTTGAAGTCACATTTGTTGCATACTAATTCTTAAAAGTTGACTGTTTTTTGTTGCTGTGTTTGCATGGTGACTAAAACGGCTGTTGTCTGTCAGTCTGCAGCGATCGCTATCAGGGAGTTGACACGGGCCATCATGATTACTTAGGCTTTTACTTATCAAGGTTATTCCTGCTCAGATGGTCCCTTAAGCAATGAGTCACATTGTTACATCTGCATGAGTAACCACTACCACTCTGAGCATTTTATGGTAATGAGCTTCACCCAGGCGAAGGGCTATCATTGACTTTGCTCATTTTCCCTGGCTGGGAGGTTGTCTCATTGAAATGCATCTCACAATAAATCAGTTCTGAGCAACCAAAATGTTTTCCTCCTAGAACACTTTACTTTTTTACATAAATAGGTAGCAAATAATATATATAATAACTGACTGCATGATTTATTTGCTCCTTCAGGTGTGTTTAGAGAAAATGCAGGACTTGCAGCTGGCCCTGGTGATCTCGAGATTGTATGAATCTGAGTTTGAGACATCTTCTACTTATAAAAAGATCCTCCAGAGACATGTTTTGGGTCAAGACAAACAGGTAAGCAGTTTGTGTAAATCCATGTAAAAGACACACAAGTAGTGTTATTTTTTTTTCTTTAAACATGCAATATTTTATGATGCCACCCATCTCGTTTTGATATGTGAACTTCTGTAGCCATAGTCATTTCCTGTGTCTTTCAGATTCCAGTCCATCCAGATCCGTTCCTGCGAAGCATAGCTTTCTGGGTCCTGGAAGATTACAGCAGGGCATTAGACACACTGATTGAGCAGCCTGCAAACTACAAAAACTCTGGACCCTCTCAGAGCAAATGTGACAGTGGTATGTATACTGTCGCTCTGAGGTCGTCTTTTTTCTACTTTCAAAGTTTTTTTTTCTACCAATAACAGACTTTATTAATGATGAAATTTGTTTCTATTGAATTAACGTGATCACCTTTAAGTTTACCTTCTATTCTATAGAAGAAACACTTGGTTTTTTTTCCACACAAACATTTATGTAATTAGCTTTAAAGTAAGGTAAAAATGTCCACATCCAAACACAAGTACTGGGTCTCAGTCGAGGCTTTATATAACGTAATGCCTGTTGTAGATCATGATGCCTGTAGTAAGTTTATTTTCAATATTTTTATGCATGCTGCACCTGTAACAGTGCAATTTTCATCACTATATTTTACATATATTTTTGCATATGTAAATATATGCAGCTTATTTTGTGTTTATTTCTGTCTAAAACTGCATCACAGGCACAATATTTTACTGATCAAAATTGTTTTTGTAATTTTCAGTGCTTTTCACAGTGATGGGAGAGACTGTATTGGCTATTGCAGCTACCGTTCTGTCAGTGTCACGTGACCCGTTTCTCTTTACACCTGTCCCCTGTAATGACATAACATTTATTTCTGCAGAATGAACTTTATCACATTTACGTTTACCTTTTACTCTAAGGAGGGAATGCTTGGTGCTTTTCTCCATAAACTTACGTATTGGTAGTGTTGAGGTAATGCTGACCGTTTCCAAACCTCACCTATCCCCCGTAAACTGAAACACAAATTCATTTTTTTTGTTCGAAGTTTGAGAATTTTTTTCTGAAAGTTTTGTATGCACATAGTCAGCTGAAGCCAAACTTAGTCATAAAAACTTTAGCCTAACACTTCAGCCACCTGCTGTGGATGAAAATATTGTCCATAGGAGAAAAACATGAATTAATTATAGTTTATATCTGCATATGTCAAATCGAACATATTTTATAAGCATTACCTTCCTCTGGATCTTCATATTGAAACAGAAAGTCTCTGATGAATGAGTTAAATACTGTGCAATACCGACGCTGATGAAATGTTTATTTCACACCACTTTAAAGCTACTGAGTTTTAATTAATTTTAATGAGGTATTGGGCTGGGACTTCTGCAGCTGAATATTCAAACCAATCCTGGGACTGCCCTACATTCATTTGATTCATTGCACCACACAAGAGTTGAAGATCCAGTCAGTTTCCTTTATTTTGCAATGTTTGGCTTTTAACATTAAAATGTTTTCTGAAATAAGCTAATTGTGCTAGTAGTAATCCAGGAACTGTAAAAGTATTTTTAGTCTGAGCATGTAACAGGTATATGTCAGAATCTGCTAAATGAGCATGATTACGAAGATGAGCTCTGCCATGAAAAATCTGAACTTCTCCTTTAACAATAGATGAAGACCTGAACTCAGTGTGAACCTTTTCTATTTGACTTAAAAGCCAAACCAGTCCCAGATTAAACCTCCCTATGCTAACGTGTTTTCCATAAATTATGTTCTCAAACCACAGCTGGTCTGCTTACAGAAAACATAATACTGGCTCCTGCAAATTTAAAAAATTCTCTGGCTCTTTAAACTTAGATGCTCTCTCTCTCTATCTCTGAATTTTTTAATATTTATGTGGATAAGGAAGTTTGATTCCTCACCTTCTTGCCCTTAAGCCATTTCCTTCCCTTAACTTCTTGCTCTTCTTTTCACGTGTAAGTAACCGCAATGTATAGTTTATCAGTGAAGAACTTCTGCTGGTGCTTCATATATTTAGAATCCCAATGGAGACAGTCGAGGTGGTTGAGCTCTGATCTGGTTACAGTGTCTTGCTAAAGCCTCATATCCCTTAAGCATTAGGTTTTGTCAGTGTGTTTTTATTTGGAATTTATTCAGAACACCAACTCATTGCAAAACGTAATTTTGAAGTTGAGGCAAAAAATATGACATGCATTTGCACATTTTCTGATGCCCCTAATCAAAATTGTTATAGGTTATAAAGTACCCCAGCATTGGCGATGCAGGACTAACATTAATCAGAGAAGAGGCTAATGGTAATCTTTCAAGGAGCTGCAAAAATCCAAAGCTCAAACAATCTGTCAACAGGACAATAATTAAAGTCCATTCCATAAATCTGGCCTTTGTGGTAGAGTGGAAATAAGAAAAGCATTTTTTTTTTAAAGAAAAGCCGGAAGAGGTATAGTTTGTCTCAAAACATGCAGAAGTCATGGTAAATGTTTCATAGAGGGTTCATTATTAGGCCTCTGCAGAGCTGTGTTACTTTCTGAGGAATTATTTCAACCGTCACATACTTGAAACCTGCAAGACTTTAGCTGGACACCCATGGTCTAGATGAAAGCATATTAATTTGCTGGAACGGCCCAGTCAAAGTCTAAGCCATAACTGAAATGAGAAACTGTGGCATGATGTTCACAGATGCTCTCAGTAAAATCTGACTGAGGTGAATATTTTTCAAAGATAAATAGTTTGAGACATGCAAAGAAAATGTATGAAATCTTATTATAATACATTGAAGTTTGATGACGTAACAAGATAAAACAAATAAAAATTAAAGAGTTTAAAAGCTTAAACATGGTGGTGTAAACGGCTTGTATTTTTGGGGTCTGTAAGACTTCTGGATTTAGATTTGACAGTTTCTTTGTCCCTTTGCTTCTGTTCCAGGTTCCTCAACCATGTCTGCAAGTAACCCTGAGGTTTTCAACTTTTACATCTACCTCCGCACACACCCGCTGCTCCTTCGCCGCCATTTCAGCTCTTCAGACAAAGCTAAAGTTGCTCTGACAACAGAAGTCCGCAGGGCCGACTCCATCAGCCTGGATGAGAGGAGACTCTTCTTCACGACTGCATACGCACACCTCCACGCCGGATGCCCCATGTTGGCACTTGAAGTCCTTTCCAAAATGCCCAAAGTTCACAAGCACTCCAAAGTTTCCTATCACGGAGTAAAAGAGATTCCGCATGAACTGAGCGTCGGGAGCAGGAATGGGCCGGCATCGGAACCCGACTGGTCTCCGCCGGGCCTGAACGGCTACCAGTCAGATGGAAACAGCAACAGCAGGTCCGACTCGGTGTTGAGTTTTGATTGGAGCCAGCCGTCGATGACGCTACCAGATGAGCCCCTGGAGCTGAAGTGGGACAGCGACAAAGACGAAGAGGACGAAGATGAAGAGAACGTTCTGGAAAACAATAAAAAAACAGACAACAGCGTGTTTCAGGACCGACAGGACTCCATGTTGACTATAGCAGAAACGGTAAAAAGCGAGGAAAGTGAAAACGGCGATGACTTCATTGTTCCATCTGAAGACATCTTTTTGGCCCATCTTAAGTTCACTGCTTGCTTGAAGATCATGAGCAACGAGCTTCGGACTCTGTCAACGGGATACGAACTGGACGGAGGGAAGTTGCGGTACCAGCTCTGTCAGTGGTTGGAAAGAGAGGTACAAATGCACACTTCCACATCCCTCCAAAAAGTTGTAGCGTTCCTTTGCATTGTGGAATGAACCTTTTGTAAATTTAAGTTCACTGAGTAAAACTTGGAAGTTGCACAACTCCCACTCATTTCTTCTTCTGTCATTGTCTCAGCATTTTCTCTCTGTCAGTTTGTATGAACATCACTTTGGTTGAAACGCCATTGCTTTTCTCTCATGTGAACAACAGTTTGATGTTTTGGTAAAATGCTTTGCTCTGTTTGTCATGCATAAAAGATAAACTCACTCTTGATGAGTTGAATTTTTCCTTTACCCCACCAGGTTGTGGCTCACCAGCATGTTTGCAGCTATAAGCCCTGCTTACCAGAACGGTCTGTCCCGGGTGATGGCCCTGTTTCTGGCCTGGTGGAGGAGGAACAGGTGGGTGTCGATTGCTGGCTCCTTGCGGTGATATTAAATGAAGGCAACTACTCTATGTCTATTTATTGACATGGTTTTCTGGTTCTTTTTTTCAACTATTGATTGTTTTTACCGCAGCAAGCTTGTGCAAGTCACACAGTCACATAAAAAATCAATAGTTGGTTATATCCCAAGGAACAAATTGCCTTACTTTGTTTATAAACATGTTTTTCTCTAATTCAGTTTGGAAAAATTGCAAATATAGACACAGTGACATGTTGCATAAACAGAGTGCTAAATAATTTCTTCTAAAAACTAGTAAAGCAAAGATGTTTTTCAGCCTGGCAACCCCTGCAGTGACAGCCAGAAGAGCAGGAGGCTTTGGCTCCAGAGCAACCAGCCGTTACTGAGGATGTTTCTGAGCTACTGCAGCTTGCACGGCTCCCATGGTGGAGGACTGGCTTCTGTACGCATGGAGCTCATATTGCTGCTTCAAGAGTCTCATCAGGTAAATAAAAGATGCAAAGATGCAAACCAACAGCCTACTACCCCAGTAGGGTTTGGCAGTGTTTTGAATAGTAGTTGCAGCTCTCCCAACATAAACTTTTTTTTTTTTTTTTTTTTTTTGGTGAATGTGAGGATGAGAAAATCCACTTGGTTTCTAGATTCTTGTTTTTTTTTTCAGTTTGGTTTTCTTGGTAGATACCAGGCATTTGTTTCCCGGTTTTGATTTCAACGATGCTACCTGCACCTCAGTATTTTTTCCACTTCCTGCCAAAATTTGCAATAAATCTAGATGTAAATTAATTGTAATTTTAATACCAAATATTGTAGCCAAAAAATTAATAAGAATTGTCCCATCTTAATTGATTATACAGTGTGCCAAATTAATATTTGTCATTTTCAACTTTTTAAATTTAACATTGGCACTATTTAATTTTCCATTTCATTTCCAATCTTGTTCTTTTTTTCTCATTTTTTCATATCCTGTATTTATTTGACATTTTCAGTTACTTTTTTCTTAGCACACGTTGATTTATTTCCTGCTCTGCTGTTTGTTTTTTTGACTTTTCTCCCCTCCTGTTTTTTCCTTTCTCCATCTACAGACGTTCTTTTCCTCTTTTTTTTTTTTTTGCTTTCCTTTTGACTCTTTGCAGAGGGTAAAGTAAAAGAGGGGAAGGGAAGTGGAGGTGGGCAGGAATCCAGAGTCGGCTTTTTCCATAAGAGAAATGTGAAAGCTTGTTGCAATAACACCCCTCAGCCAAGAAAGTGTCTGTTACTGTTACCAGATGTTGAGTATCACTCACAAGTCTAATCACATAGACAGTAAGTCAAACTAGGTTAAACACTGACAACTTGTCTGGTGAATATGACACAATCAAAACTTATAAAGTAAAATTTTCTTTCTGCATCTTTCTAACTAATAAATGGAGTAGCAAATGTTTAATTAGCTCTTGTAGGCATTTGTCTAACTGTGCTTTTACAGTTTGTTTGTCACCCCGCAGCTGATTACATATCTTTGGTAACTAATGAGCAGATTAGCACTGATGTATTTTTAAAACACATTTACGAAGCTGTCTAAAAATAATGAATTGCTTTGACCATTTTTCCATAATTTAGACACATATTTGTACCCAGTTACTACATCCTGTTGAGGTGATTGTTTGTACACCTCCAGCAATGAGTGCTGCAAGTGTCCAAACACCTCCTGCTTTAAGACTGACAAATAAAACACGGGGTAGGTAGTAAACAACCCAATGAGGCGACATGGGAGCTGTGATTGTAGCACAGTCAATGGGCACAGGGAGTCCTTCTTGCTCTTCTGCTTTGATTTTGAAATAAAATAAATTTCTGCTCCCCCAGTTTGGGTCCCTTAGTTGTCAAATTTCTTCGTTGTTGAGGAAATGTTCATGTTCCTCCTTTGTGTTTACTTCAAACGGTGTGAAGAGTTCCTGTTAAGTAGGTTAGTGAGAACTGAGTGTGATTCATCGAGGGTGAAGAAAATGAGTCTTCCTGGTATTTTTATATGCAGAAAGTCATGTTTAGAAATATAGTACACACCAGAATCACACACTTCTCTACTGCCAGTGTTTTCTTCTTTTCTCTTTAACTGTCAATCACACACACATAGACAGATACTTGTGGAAATTATGTGTGACATTTCCAGCAGTTGGCTCATCTTGACTTGATTTACTTCATTGCTGAGGAAATGCTGCTGTTTTGAAGGTTTAAAGATGTTGCCCACAGTTTTTTGTTCTCTTTGTGAGAGTTTCTTATGTATAGCCTTCTAAAAAATTGAGAAATTTGATATAAGACTTTAAATTACTTTAGTTAGACCTTGTGTTGCCTGAAACCATTTGTCCTATACCTTCCACAATTATTTGCTACTTAATGTTGATATGAAAGTTTCATTAGAATACTTTAAATAAATTTGTGGTTGAAAAGTTCAAGCAGTATGGACAAGAGCTACATGTCGTGCAGAGGACACAGTTGACAATTGTGTCTCTTTGGACACAGTGGTTTTCTGTTTATAGTCTGATTTATGATAAATGTGCACACAGTGTTCATTAGGATGCATTCCCTCTGTCTGCAGGATGACTCCCTGACGTCTGTGGTGGCAGTGAATTCCCAGCCTACCTCTATCCCACTGCTCACGGCCTGTACGGTCAGTGTAAAGACAGTGGTGGCCAACCCCATCGTCTATCTGACCAATCTGACCCACGACATCCTGCATACCATCAATGCGCTCGACTCTCCTCCACATCCGGATGTCGTTAACAACGAGGTACGGCAGTTTATTCTTCCTCTTTCAATACTGTGCCACTGAAGGTCTTCGAATGTGAAAACTGAAGGAATCTAGTTTGCATTGGTGTCTCTAAATGGCTGAAAACAGTTGGTCCATTTGTAAAGTAAAGGACAAAACTAATAGGGGTGCGCAGATTGCAGTTTTCTGATTACCGATCTCTAAAAAGCCTGACCTGCTGATTCTGATTTTAGCCAATACCATTTTTTTTGTCTGGAATATCGCTAAATATAGCAAGACAGTGGCTGAGTTGGTAACAGTGGGGTGACTATTGTTAACTGCAGACATGGTGGGCCGGTCTGTCAGTCAAACCTCTCTTACCGCAGACCAGAAAAGGACAGTGACAGATTTTTTGTTTTTTAAACCTTTGCCAAAGTGGACAAGATTGGCTTCACATGCAACTATCGCATGCTAATCCCAGATCTTCCAAAGTTAAGGAAATTGGCGCCAGTACAACGGTGCAGCCCTAAAGCTAACATTTAGCTGAAGTAACATTTTTATTGTTACTAGTCTGCTTTTTTTTTTCCAATAAATATATTTTTAATTCAAAACAAAATATTTACTTGAACAGGAAAAAATTTTTACCCTTGTGCATCTTCCCCCCTTTTCAGATCTATGTGATGCATACCTTGGCTGCTTCCTTGTCTGCATGTATTTATCAATGTCTTTGTGACGGACACAAATACAGGTGAGTGTGGCAGAATTGTTTCTGTTTTTTTATAATCTATAACTTTGGATGTAATGAGCCTATTTAATATATTTTAGTCAAATGTAAAAAGCCAATTTCTATGATCAAATTAAATATATATACTATTTTTTTTTTAATGTTGCAGTGGTTTAACATCGGCTGTAATTGACTTCACCTGTTTTAAAGTGTGTATATATAAAATATTACAGGTTTTATTACAAGTAAATCTGTGAAAGTTGATATGATCTGGCCTGAGCCTCATGAACAACATATGACAGCACAGTTGCATCACATGCTTTGAAAAGAACAACATCGCCTGAGTGTTCATCTTGCTTCACACAGCTGGACCTCTCTCTGTCTTTGATTTCCCCACTGCTGTCTCACACATATAGAGGTTACTGCCTTCGTGTATTTTCTGGTACCAGGGCAATCATCACTGTCTATATGACTAGTTTGCTGAAATGATCTGTACTGACAGATCCTCCTGTCAGTATTTTTAAACACAAGCATTTTAAACCTACACAAAACAATACTTTGCACCTTTTCTCCAGAGTTCTGAATAAAACGGTGCAAGGTTGAGGAAGTGTTGGTGTCCTTGTCTGCTCCCATTACTTTAATCCCTTATTGGTCTCCAGGTGATTGTTTCAACAAGTTTCTCACTTCCAGTGTGATTAAATTTCACTATAAATTCAAATTACTACATCATCACAAGTAACCCGACTGTTAATATTCGAGCCAGAACATTTGTGTCAGTCCATCCATGGTGTATGAACTGAATGATTTCAAGGGCTGTTGGTGCTGAATAATAATTAATAAGGCAGCGACATGGCTGCTGGTAACAAGGACGTGATGCATAATGGGAGGGTAATACACACTTTCAGTTGAAGTAAAAGACTGCATATATAACTGATAAGTTTTTTTTGTTTTTTTTTTACTGGGCTTTTGCAAAAAAGCTACTGTAAAGTGAACTAAAGAAACGGATAAAAAGATGCAGGAGTATGACGGGCACTTGTCTGTTTTGATCATGTGGAGTATAAATTATGAAAACTTTAAAGATTCTTGTCATTCTTATTGTAAGTACTTAATTATGTTTTTTGGTTCTTACACATGGGGGGCAGCATTGTTTATTTAAGAGGCTGATGTACCATAGCTTCCCATCAGGTTGACAAGAATGGAGTCGGATTTAAACTTCAGATGAATTCCTATGCGTGGGAGGCCATTTTTAAAATAGCCCGTTTGGCTTAAAGCTGTGCTGCTTTGTGTGCTGCTGTCATGGTTTTGTCAGAGCCCTCCATGATGTTTACAGTTGCATGAATGCTTTACCAGACTAGAGCTTAAAGTCACAGTACTACAACAATAGAAATGAATTAGGTGTGTCATGTCTTAAGGAGAAGAGCTCTTTTCTTTCTTACTATTGAAGTTCTCTCTCCTTACTTATTTAGCTTTAAGTAGGTCTCAAATTAAGTAAGTTATGTCAAATTTAAACGCCATGTGTCATCATTTTTACTATTCAGTTGTTTTTGTGATTGTAGCTGATAAAAGTTCATTTGTTTCCCATCTCTGAAATTGATTTTTTTTTCTTGCTTCAATGCATAACCCAGTGATCACGAAGAAAAATAACATTGCCCCAGTCCTGCAGCTTCAATGAGAGTTCATAGAATGAAGATTTATATTGTCATTTATCCAGTGAGGAGGAAGTCAGGAGAAAGATTGTCTGGGAACTATTGCTTAGAGACCTAACAAACTGGCAACCTACATAGAAATTTAAAATTATTAGCAAGCCCAGGCTGTTTGCATTTCTCCACTGTAATGAAGGACCGTTTTTGACAAACTAATAAAAACTAAAATCAAATTTTTGATTCATTTCTGACGGTAGTGTAACTCTTGTGTGCATGAGCCAATTTTTTATTTTTTTTCCTTAGAGCTGTCCCCAGAGTACCCTTTTGCACATAATAAATTGGTTTTACTTGTGAGGATTTAGCTTCACTACAGTAATGTAGCTATTTTAATAGCTGCATTATTGGTGTATATTCAGCCCTATACTTTAGACTATTGCCACGTATCTCAATCAGGAGAAATGTGTTCATTGAAGGTAGAACAATTAGAAAGCATTTAAAGATTTAGTCATTTAATTTGAGGAGACAAACAAATGTGATGTACTGAAAATAAAATCCATGATTAAAAAAAAATAATTCTGTGGCGCTTTTTGCACACAAGCAGCACATTCAGCGGCCTCAGTGTGGTTCCATTAAATCATGTTTGGACAAAATCTACCAAAATTAGGTTTATTTTGCTTAACAATGTGTAGCTATCAGCCCTAGAGGTTATAATATTTGACTTGTTCAGTTTTGAGTACAGGGATTTATGTTTACTCAAACTTAGGTCTTCATAGATTTTAAAGTGGGTGCATGTTTTTTTTTTGTTTTTTTTTTTCACAGAAGCTTAAAATCGGAGTTCCTGCCTGTTAGAACCTTAATGGACTCTCTGGCGGTCCAAGCTTTGCTTATTGTGTTTATAAAAAAAACTTTATAACACAAATGTAACCTGAGATTATTATATTAGCATTTTATATCTGGATGGTGAAATTAACTTTTCTTTGCAAAATTGTAACCTGTGTATCCTTATCCATTTTTTTCTCAAAGTTTGCCTTTCAGTTAATCATTATGCATAAAACACAAATGTTACTTTGGAAGTTTTATCTTGAATTGGTCCATTTCTTCTTTTTTTTTCTGCTCCTCTGACAGCCATGTGAACCATTTCACCGGGACTGTGTATCAGAGTGTTTTACTGTCTCAGAAGCAGGCGGTGAAAACCGTCAGCTTGGGTGAGGCTGTTCAGCCAAATACTTCTCCTGCTCAGTGGCCTGGTAAGTCCCACAGATTCAACTTTCGGCTCAGTTTAAAAGAATATTTTTAAGTTTGTTTTTTTTTCTGTTTCAGCGATTAAAACAAAACTACTTCAGCACTTATTTCTCTCCTTGTGTGGCATTACATCGCATACACTTCTCACATCTGTGCAAAACGATCTTAGCTTTATTGGTGTCCTTTGTAAGAAAATAAATGGGTTTGCCTATCAGGATGAAATTTTACTATAAATTTTAGACATTCAGGTTTTTCTGGCTTGGCTTTTATTTAGCTATGGTTTAGAGACATTAAGGTCTAAAGCTGAATAAAGGAAAATGGCACATATTAATAATATAATTAAATCAGAAGTAACATCCCAAAATCCTTAAAACTTATACTAATACTTTGATGACAGAAACTTTAAGTTGCTTCTAAATGTTTAGTCCGTGTTGGCTTTAATTCCACTAACCTTGTAGCAAACATATCACCAAATACAGATAAACGCACAACAGGGACTCCAAAGGCTGTTTTTGTCTTAAAAATTTATTCTAAAGTTCCATATCTGCTTTGAAATCCAATGGAAAAGCCAATTGAATCCAGAGTTCACCAGTCAATGTTTATAAGTTGTTTAACTTGCTATTTAAACTTTAGTTTTTGGCTATTTATTCACTGTGATTGTAGAGAATATAGCAATAAACATTTCTCTATTACTGAGTAGATTACATGTTTAAAGTTTCAGTATCTTTCTTTTCAGTCTTTTTATTTGAAGTGGAAACACTGAACTCTAACACAATAATTTGATACATTCGAGCAGATATAATAATGGACAGAGCAAAGTGAATTATTAGCGCCGTCCATATTTTCTTTCCCCATATGAACAATGAACATTGTGGTTGTGACATAATTAAAGCAAAACTTAAAGGATGTGTCATGAAAACATTAGTTTTTGCTTACTCTGCAAGTAGAGAGGAGAATTTAGAGTAAGCCAAGCAACATTTTAACAGAAATGTTTATCCTCATCAGACACTGCAGGCTGTCAGTGTAGATGTTTTATTGTTGCATTAATTATTAAAAATCTTTCTTTGCTGCTGTCCGTCTTTTTAACTATTCATTGCGTGGCAGTTGACCGTACCGACATCAGACCTTCTGATCTTCATTTGGATTTTATTTAGATTTAAATGTTGTCTTTGAGGTGGAATCATTTATACATTAATTTTTTATTCAGTCTCTCTGGCTTGGGATGCGTTTGCTGTCATTTGTTTTATTTATAGATGTTTGGTGGTGGTAATTTAGTAACATACAGCAGAAAATCCTCGGAGGTATTAAGAAATGTTTCAGCTTAAGAGAAGCCAGCAATAGCTTCCTGTTAATGTTTTAATGACATAAACTATCCTTATTTTATGTGTTGGGAACAACCATTTACACAATATTACTAACATAAAAACTTTTACTAGAGCATCCCTTTTTTAAATCATGTGTTTAACATGGACGCATTTGTCCTTGGTGCAATTTATTGGATTTAAGGTCTTTCTTGTTC
Organism: Girardinus metallicus; assembly: GCA_903067095.1. Classification (NCBI taxonomy): domain Eukaryota; kingdom Metazoa; phylum Chordata; class Actinopteri; order Cyprinodontiformes; family Poeciliidae; genus Girardinus; species Girardinus metallicus. The sequence goes on from CAEGAE010058467.1 coordinate 33,624, forward strand.
GTATTCTATCTTACTGATGCATTTGCTTTAGGAGGGAGCAGAAGATCAAGATCGTGGCATCCAGCCTCAAATACGTAGTGGTCCTCGATTAGGACGATCTAAATAGTAGAAACATGTAATAATATGGTTGACTATTATAAAAAGGGTTTGACTGCTGTAATGCCTTAAAAGATTTTCATTGATTGAGAGGGGCATAGTTAGAAAAATATATAATAATGAAATGGATACTGTTTCTTTCAAAATTAATCCTGCTTTTATCAACGTGTCCTATCAAAAGTAATCTAAAAGATTCTGTGCTGTTGCTTATTTTTCAGACACAAAAAATGCTTAAATTTTTTTCCCTTTGCAATTTTTCCATGTTTTTTGTTTTTCCAGGTATCGCCTCTCTTATTCGCCTGTTGAGCTCTGCAGGTGAGGAGACCCAGCCGGGCCTGGCTGTGCTGCTCTGTGAGATCCTGACAGCAGTCTTCCTCAGTCTGTTTGTTCACGGAATGGCCACACACTCCAGCAACGAGCTGTTTCGCATCGTGGCTCACCCACTCAACTGCAAGCTTTGGACGACTGTGTTTGGAGGAGGCGCCCGAGTCCCTGTCATGGACAAAGCCAGCAGTCCAGCAAGAACTCCGCCTCCAAGTGATTGTTTTGCACTTTTTTTAGCTAAATGAAACGTAGCTTCTTCAAAACAAATTGAGTGGCTTAGTATTTTTTATTTTTTTGGATTGGTTGAAACATGTTTAACTTATCTCGTTTTTTTTTTTGTTTGTTTGTTTTTTTTAAATCAGCCTCTCCAAGCGGGTTGGACCGGAAACCACGACGATTCAAGCTTTTGTCATCCCGCAGTGGATCCAAGGAAGAGTCTGGGGTTGAGCGTGAAGGACCTGCCAGTCCTAAGATCGTCGTGGAACAGGAAGCGGCCTCCGTTTTTAAAGAGGATTTTGTTCCTCCAGATCTCAGTATTTGGGATTATTTCATTGCCAAGGTAATCTACAATACAGACAACAATGAGCAAAAACTCACAGCTCTTCTTGCTTCTGCAGCTGATTGCTTGTTGCTTCTGTCCTTCCGCCTCTCAGCCTGAGCTGCCACCATCACAAAACAGAGTTGAGTATGACTCAGAGGAGAGCCAGGACAGCCAGGATGAAGATGATGAAGACCTTGAATCTGAAGATGCGTTTGAGCCCAACCTGCCACAGAAAGAGCATTCAAACCATAATTCATACAGGTGATATAATTTATACTTACTCTGTGTACTGTGACTCATCTTCCCCCTCAAAACAAGACGCTTAGATTAATCCTGAATGTTTTCACCGAGCTTCGTGTTTCTCCTTTCAGTTGTTTCCTTTGGAGCTTCCTTGAATTGCTGCTCCACATTCGGCTTGAACACCACATGACGTCCCTCCGTAATAATTTGATTTGTCATGACTTCTTTTCTCTTTAAGCTGGTGTTTGATGCGCCTGGCCATGGTACAACTGGTGTTGGTCAACCTCAAGTCTTTTTACCCGATGGCAGGATATGATCTGTTAGGTAAGCGCTAAAATACTCTGCATGCTAAAACAAATAACATCCAGGATGGAGATGAGTGCTGCCCTACTTCATTCTGCCTCACTCAGCTAATCTTGTTGCCGCCTCCTTTGTGTGCGGCTGCTTTTTTTAAACACAGATTTGCCTGTGGCCTCGCCTCTATGTCACGCTGTGCTGAAGACGCTGCAGCGATGGGAGCAGGTGCTCCAAAAGCGGCTGGAGCTGTTCGGCGGCCCTCCGCCCAAGTACATCTCCACTCACCTCAACGATGAGATCCCAGCTCCTGGCCCCGCCCTGCTCAGACACAAAGCCCTGTTTGAGCCATCCAACACTCCCTTCAGGTACCATCGTTTTATAGGTTGAACTAAAATGATCAATCTCTTTTTTTTCTTTCTCTTTTAAAGGCAGAGAAATCTGAGTTGATTAAAGTTCTAAAAATCAGCAGAATTGACTCTGAAACAAGAAGTTTTCCCTGAAGTATTGTTTCCTTTATCTTTTATCTCTTTAGAGTTTGAACTGTGTAGAAAACCACATGAACCTCAATTATATATAGCATGTCATCTCTCCCCTGTGTGTAAAAAATCCAAAAAATCTGTACTTTCCCACTATTTCTGGAATAGGTGAATACCATTGACTTATTTACAGGGTAAACTATGTGATAAACTATTGCTGCTGGCTCTGAAATATATTCTGGCTATAAAACTCCTACTGTTAGTTCGTGGTACACTGAAATGTTTAGAGTTATTCCTCATGAAAGCGTTTCTGCTCCTCGGAAGGAAATGAGGATTCGATTCTCGATGTTTGGTCTCCCCTGCTTATTAATTTGCCAGATGATTTGCTGTTGAAGGGCTTCGTTGTTCTTAGGGTGTTCACAGGCAATTGGGAGGTGAAGACAGAGGATGAGAGTTTGCTATTGTTTTAGGGGGGGCTTTTTTTTTTACATATAAAATATTTTTTGATTTGTTTTATTTGCTGTTGTTTTCCCCTTTTCTCCCCCTCTTTGTAAGCTGTATTTTGACAATGAGTTTTTAAATGGGATTTTGTTTGCATTAACTTTGTGCTACTAATTAATCATCACTCAAAAGAATGTATATGTTTTACTTTAATACTCTTATTATTTTTCCCAGAAACAGCCACCATTCAGTACTGCCAGTAAAGCGTTTATGGCAGTACTTGGTGAAACAGGAAGAGGTGCAGGAGACTTTCATTAGGAACATCTTCACCAAGAAACCAGGCACAAATCAGGTGCGTCACATTTAGTCCACCAACCTGCTACATGAAACACGCTGTATTAACCCTCACTAAGTAACATTTTTACCATTTACCACAGTGCATCTGCATGAATCCCCAGATATCCTCAGATAGCATCATTAAATCCATGTTAATGCCTTTGTGCTTTTTGGGTGCTGCATGCAATCCACATGTATCATAATTGCCTTCATTAGCATGCTGATGCTTCCATTTTGTATGCAAATAATTACACACTAAGCTAATAACATTATAGTAAATCAAAGTTTGTGTATTTGCATGTTTTATCACTGGTTGTTGTGTGTTTTGTTTGTGCTGGTCTGCCCTTTCGCTGCTCCCCCAATCACTAAAGTCGGTTGAGGATCACACTGACAGTATGAAATATTCAGGAGTGGAGGAGGCAGGAAACACTCAGGTACTGCTACTTATTGATCAATGATTGCTTATGATGTGGGAGTGGGATGAGTGAGATGGACTTTGGTTTCAAATCTCAGAATTTTTTGCAACACTTTATTAGGTCAAAACTCCCCAGAATGAAATGTTTGCTTTAAAATCTTTAACCAAGGATCCACTGATCAAACGTTTTATGGTCCAGTGCAGGTCAAGCTGAAAATTGTCTGATTTTGGTCACTAGAAAATTACCTTGGTCATTTCTGGTCCTTCGCTTTCTAAAAAAAGCAGTGTTGCAACAGGTTCTGTGAGATGTGATAATTAATGTTAAAATGAATTCAAGAAAAATCTTTTCTCTGCATTTCAAAGTCCAGCTTTGAAATGCAGATTCATTAGAAAAAAGTCAAGCAAATAAAAGAAAAGTGTCTTCACTGATGGGGCTTTATGTTTATCAGCAGGCTTTTATGAAGCACAGTGTGCTTCTAAATATAGCACACAAGCTTTGCGACTTGCAGAACAGAACATTTTATGTAATTCTTTTAACACTAAGATGTGTATGGCATGCTGCTGTTCACTTCTGTAAATGTAACACCTTATGTAACACACGTCATGGGTTTAGAGTTTGAATGGTTCAAACCAAGCTGGGGTGGCAATATGCACACGCGTTCAAAGTACTTGTCATCTCCTTTTAAGTTGCAAATGTGACCACTGTAATCCAATTTTAAATGATCCTGACAGAATTACAGTACATGTATTTTTAGGACTATGAACTCTGAATGTTGCTGTCATGATTTTGAGATTAATCTTACATTTACCTGCCTCAATATTGATGTGAATGGGAGGCATAAATTTTAGATAAGTCTGTAAACTGATGCTTTACAGATCTTCTGGCTTCCACCATGAGAGCCGGCACATTGTAGGTACTCCATTTGGTTCAGTTTTAATTAACCCAGTCTCTCGGAGGACACCCTATGAAGCTGAACAGCTTCACATTAACGGGCTCAACTCTGTCGCAGTGAATCTGCATCCTGCAGAGATTATGTGCTAGAGAAAATGGCAAAACACCATATTTAGATTTCTGCAGGTCAAGTTTTGTTTGACTCTTTGAAAGAAAACGACACAATCTTTTCCTCCCGACTGAATGTGCAGAAGACTTTAATTCAATCTCGACTTGAGTAACTTGGGCATCAAGTTGTAGCTTCTGTGTCCAATGTGCAGAGCTACAGAAGAGCCTGCAGAGCTGTACGCATCCCACCGGACCACTCATCGCTCCAGGGTCTTTTTCCCTTCTGCTCTCTACTAGCCAGCATTGACTTACTGAGCCTTTCAACTCCCTTGACCTTTTTTTGTGTTCTTGTTCCAGTCAGAAACATTATTGTTTTTAATTGGGATTTAAATAATTGATCAATACAATGTCATGCATAATTGTGAAGTAAAAGGAAAATGGTAGATGAGGTTTAAAAATTTCTGTACATAAAAACCTTGCAAGTGTTTTATACATTTGTACACAACCACCTTTACTCTGATACCCAATTATATATTAATTGCTCTCAGAAGTCATCTACTTAGTCAATATTGTCCACCTTTGTGGACAATATTGTTAGTATAAACTTTAGAGTTCTGTGAAGGTTTGCCTAGAGACCAGAGAACAAAGACCAGTCAAGGAGAAACTTGTGGAGAAGCATAGAGCAGGATTAGGCTGCAATACAATATCCCAAGCTCTAAACATCTGTTCAATCCATCAACTGAAAATAGAAGTAGTATGACACTACTGCAACCCTACAAAGACCCGCTCATCCACATGAATAGACAAGAGAAAGGGCAGTAATCAGGTTTAACTACTTTGATGTCAGATGAGTCCAGAACTGAACTTTTTGCCTAAATAAAAAACATTTTTTGCATGAAAAGCATTGCACATTTTCCTGAATACATCATCTCTTTGGTAAAGCATGGTGGTGGCAGCATCATGCTATCGGGATTCCTTTACAACTGGTTAGTTCATGGGAAGGTGGATGGGGCAATCCTGGAAGAAAACAAGTTAGAGGATGCAGAAGACTTAAGAGGTTCTCCTTCCAGAAAGACAGTTATGGTAAACTGGTAATTAATGCTATATATTACTAGCTACAATTCATGGGTTAGAATGGCCTAGTCAAAGTCCAGTTCCTAATTCCAATTGGAACTCAATAGGAAGACTTGACATTTGTTCTTTATCGGTGCTCTCCATCCAATCTATCTCCTAATGCTCAGTCTCTGGATGTGTGAAACTAGCAGAGATGTAATAGGTGGTTCTGGTTATCATTTTTCTTTTCACCTTATAATCCTGCACCACTTTTTGTTGGTCTGTCATGTAAATTTCCAATTAAACACATTGAAGCTTTTGGTGGTAATGTGAAAAAGATTAGGAAGTGTGAGTACTTTTTGCGTAGTAGCGCTGAAATCGAGCCTTAATGAATAAGAGTTTGGCCTGATTCAGTTTTGTTTTTTTTTCTATTAAACAGAAACGGGAGATTCTTAAATGCTATAGAAATAAAAATAATTTATAGGATTAGCTTTGCAGATAAATTCTGCTGAACATAACTTGACAAATAATTTGTTCAGCTCTCTTATGTCTGTTCCATAGTTTAAAGGAAATGGAGCAGGGATTAAGGCTGTTATTTGTCTGCAGGAAATATTTGCCAATGTTTCACTTGTAATTACTAAATCTCCATGGCGGTGACATGGTGTGTGTGTGTGTGTTACTCGCCACAGACTGAGTCAGATCTGGGCTGCCCCGGAGGCAAAGCACGCATCATCCACAAGGAATCTGACATCATTACAGCCTTTGCCATCAACAAGGTAAAAGCTTCACACCGATGTCACTAAATATTAGAAAACATGATGAAAAAAGATACAAGTGTTCACAGTTAATTACTTCAGTTGCTTGTTTGGCTGCCTTTGCTTTTTTTTTTTTTTTTTTTTTTCTCTCTCTCTCTGAGTAATATAAAACTTTTATCAGCGCCATGGAAGCTGATGCAGTATTCGTGATTTGTGTGGTATCTCTGTCTTTGAAGAAACACGGTTCTCTGTAATGGAAAACTGCTGTAGAAACTTGTTTACTTAGAATTCTAATTATTGTGACCAACTATTATGCAGCAAACGTTGCTCATCTTGTTATTTTCCTTCTGTTTATTGTTTATCTCCTCAAGTCATTGTTTTTATCAAAATGCTGCACATTTTATGCGTAGACTAACATTGTACATAGAGTAAATTTGTTCAGTCATTGGAATTTTTCATTAGAATTTGTGATAAAACCTACATTTGGACTGAATGTGGAACAAGTAGGTCAGCAGAAACATGATATGTCTTATTTATTCAGCACTGTGCATCTTCTATTGTTACAAAAACAGCTTAATTGTTCTTAGTAAAATGGGACAGTAGCCAAAAATATGTAAAGGTATGTCTAGAAATAATTTTGCCACTCATTTCAAAAAGTACAATTTATATTTTATAAAGATTTGTTACCTGTAGAGTGAAATATTGCAAGCATTTATTTTATGTAAATTTGATAATTGTTGCTTAGAGATAGCAGAAACCCAAAATTCTGCCTTAGAAAATTAGAATATGATGAAAAAGTTGAATATTAAACTCTTGGTGTCAGCTTCCTCTTCGTGAGACTGTATTGGGGAAACAGAGCATCTTCAGTCAGAGGCTTCTTCAGATTTACTGTAATACAGACTTCTACAAAGATGTTTCCTGCCGACAGACATCACTAACTACAATAACTCTTTGAAGAATCTGAATTAATATGAGTTACAACAGCATTTAATTTCAATTTTGGATCAATAAAGTAGTTTTGAATTTTGAATTTAATCAGCTGATTTGCTCAAAACACCTGCAGAGGTTTCCTGAGGTCTTCAGAGGTCTCCGAGTCTGGGTGTGAAGCTGCACAAAAGTGGGTAAAACTGCTGACCGGACAAATGTCATAGACACCTGCTACGGTATGAGATGATTGTGAAAGAAACTGGCTGCTCAGAGTTCTGTATCCGACTATTCACAGAAAGTTGAGTTGGAAGAAAACGGTGTGATAATAAAAGTGCTCCAGCAACAACGATGGCTGCGACCTTGAGAAGTTTGACAAAGAAAATCCAATCAAGAAACTTCACAAGAAGTGGACTGAGCCTGAAGTCGGTCCACCAAGACCCACTAGTCAGACGATTCCTACACATGGATTACAAATGTTGTATTCCTCGTATAAAGCTACTCCTGAACCAAAGATTGTGTCAGAAACGACTTTTCTGAGCTACAGAGAAAAAGAAATGGACTGTTGCTCAGGGGTTTAATGCCTTTTTTTCCCAGATTAAAGTAAAGTTTGGATTTAATCTGGAAATCAACATCCCAGAGTCTGGTGGAAGACTGGAAACACACAGAATCCACGTTGCTTTAGGTCCGGTGTGACGTTTCCTCAGTCGGTCAAGATCTGAGGTGCCCTGTGATCGGCTGTGTTTTATCTAGTCTGCAGTCAACGCAGCCATCTACCAGGAAGTTTTTAGTCACATCTGGTCTCTTCCTCCCAACAAGCCTTTTGGAAAGCTTGTTGGTTTTACTGTCCAGCTGGACTTGGCACCTGCCCACATTGCCAAATGTACCAATAACCTCCTTAATGACCACGTCGCCTCTGGGATTTGGGTCAGATCAGTTTGCTGGCAGTTCCAGCTCAGAGAGAATCTGTTGTTTTTTGTCAAGAGGACAATGAAAAACACTAGGTCCAACAATCTAGATGAGACAAATGCTGCTGTTATTTCAACTATTGAGATAAGGATTTCCTTATCTCAATAGTTTTGCATTGTTGCAGTAATTCATGTAAAATTAGCCCAGACAAAGTATTGACAGTCACTGCAAAAACACAAAATCATACCAATCATACCAGTATATCTGGTGTAGTTTCTAGAGCTAATATCGTAGGACACTTAAAATAAGACAAAAGTAACTTACAAGTAACTTTTCAGCAAGAAATTGGGGAACTTTTAAGCCAGTAACTCCTTAATGTTGATTAAGTGAGATAATCTGCTAGTGGGACAAGACATTTTTTCCATATTATATTTTAAAATGTCTGGTTCCGCTGGCAGATGTCACTTATAACTAATTCTCTTTCATCAATATTAACTTTAAACAAGTCCATATATTGTGGAAAATACATTGGCATACTTTTCAGTAGGTTGACATTTTGATTTGGAAAGGTTTGGTTTTAATTAGCCATGAGCCATAACAATTCAAGTTATCCAAAGTAATTGACTGAAATGTATCCCTTTGTGGTTAATGCATGGTCAGTTTAATTAATTAAACAGTTTAATTAATTACATAAACCTTTTGATGATATTCTAATCTGCTGAGATACACCTGTATATTTAAAAAAGAAATATTTTCTGCTTAAGGACAGATGGGTTTGTTGTTCAACACAAGCACAAAGTGTTACTACACACTGTTTGTGTCTACAAGTGACATCTTGATGCTGATGTGAACCGACATGGATGAGCTCTGGCCAGTAGGGAAGTTGGAGGCCGGGGTCAGCAGACTTGATTAGAGCACATTAAATTTGTCTGATGCAGAGTTTCCTCTGAGACTCAACCTGTTTTCTCCTCTCTTCCATCCTTTTCTTTTCTCATGCTCCGTCTTTTGTCTGTCCGCCAGGCAAACCGTAATTGTTTAGTCATGGCCTCCACACATGACATTCAGGAGCTGGATGTGTCATCCATCTTGGCCACGCAGATCTTGACTTGGATCGATGAAGATGAAGTCGAATCCAAAGGGTATGAGAGCAATCCTGCATGTTTGGGCATTTTGCTTATTCACACTGCGCTGGTTTGCACCAGGGGTGACATCAACTCGCTCACTCATTACTTGTATTTTTCCATTTTAACTCAAATTCGAATTATTTTAATTTTAAATTTAAGTATAAACAATCATTTTAATGTAACAGCAGCCTTAAAATATTAATATATTCCTGACTGCAGATGTAAGGCTGTTCATTTGCTGCGTGAAATTAATCCCTAACCAGTCAGGCTCTGTCTTGTGACCCATGTCATCTAATTATACATGTCTAATTATTTTTCTCCCTATAGTGTTGGTGGTGATGACTTCCTGGTGGTCCATGCGCGTGATGACTTTGGTTCGCTTCACGGCACCACTCCATACACGCACAGTAGCCCCGGCACACCCATCAATGTGCCATGGCTCGGAGGCCACCAGACCGGCAGAGGTGCAGCTGTGGTGAGTTGCTAACGTTAAAACCAGGCACAGCTGTGTGGTAAATGCACACCAATGAACGCTGCAGGTGTTAAGAATAACAATGGCTTAGTAGGCTTCATTGTTACTTCACAGAATATAAGCTAGTGATGGTGCAATAATGGTTTTCTGTCCCTGTGACTGATCTGATTAACTATAGATTAGACTTTTGGTAATCTGTCTAAACGTATTAGGAAACATTAAATCTGTACCATTTCGTCCCAGCCAAATAACTCTACAGGATAGGCTTCATATTCTGCTAATATTCTGTTAGCAGAATGATTATGTGTGAAATGTGCATAGCATTTATCTCTAAATTTGAGATAAATGCACGTCCAGTAGCAGGCTTTAATAAAAACAAGTCCTACTAGTCTCTTGAAAGTGCTAGGCTCACATTAGCATGCTTCGTCTCTTTTCAAGTGATAATTTTTTGTTGATAATTTGCTTCATGAAGTACTTCAGTGCATGTCCAATAAATCATTTGCAGACAAAACTTACAGGAAAAAAAAAATCTGCATTTTTAAATGTACTGCTTTGTTTTGAACACCTGAAGCTGTATTATCTGCTTTTTGACTTCCCTTTGAATAATACAGACTGCATTTTGGGAATATCTGTAAACAAAGCAAGTCACATGACTGAGACAGGAAGAAACAGCAGCCTGTACAATCAGTTAAATGTGAACATCAATGTTGAGCTTGTTAAGGAATTCAGTTCCTTACTAATATCATTTGCACAGTTTTGCAAGTTGTGTCTGCAAAAACTACCAACCGATGTAAACACAGTTATTACAGCACAGAGATCAGGAGCTCCAGGGCTGAAATACTGAGGATTTTCATTATCCAATGAGGGCATTTCTAATTAAAAAAAAATACTTTCTTGGAAATTTACAATACAAAAGTGATTTACTCAGGTACAGAACCTTGTGGAGAAACCTAATTAGTAGCTTAAATCATCAAAATATGTATTGGATCAATGTAGTTTAAAAAATTTAAAAACAAAATGCTTGAACCTACTTGGTGGCATAATTTATTACTGCCAAGAATTTTTTTGAAGCATATTTCTCAGTTAAGCTAAATGAACTGGATAAAGATTATTGAGACGGGTCAAGATGAAAATTATTTTTATGGACCAATCAATATGAAACAACCCAGTTTTATTCTGATTGTTAATAATCAGAGTAACTGACGCATTTTGCTCATAATATGTTCTTCTGTATCCTCAAAGCAAAATCCTCAATGTAGTTGAAATAATTTACATTAATAATTCATTTTCATCTGCGCCCAGTTTGCCAAAAGCATCCTGGCTGCTAACATTAGCTCCTATCATGGGCTAACAGAGGAAATGAGAGGTTGTTTCCCACCTTTTTGTTTTTTTGAGGCTGTGGTTTCAGTTGGTTTCAATATAAAAAGGCAGGAAGCTGTTTTGACTCAGAGAAGCTTAAATCCAGAAGGGAGCTGGGTTTAATTTTATGGTCTGAATCATGTAGGTGTGAGTCATGTTTGTTGATTTTTTTTTTTTTTTTTTTTACCCAGTTCACTTATTGTTATGCGGACTGGGCAGTAAAATCCGCTCAGGATGATTATGATGTCACTAAGCAGTCAGGCGGTTTGCTTAAGGTTGGAGGAGAAAAAGTTGTGGCTGAATAATGGAATAAGAAATAAAACTAGGAGGCTAATGTGTGCTTTTAGAGAGCCAACAGTTGAAAAGTGGGACAGAAAAGCTGCAGTAGATTAAACTGAAACAATTGTCTAATTCTGTTGCTCAAAGTAACATTGCATATGAGATTTAAGCAATGTTGGTGATATTAATTTTACTCTAATTTTCATGTTAGCAGCTTTCCAGCTTTATAAGTTATAAATCAGAACTTGAGGATGATATGATCTTAACATAATAATCCAAGGCAAAACATAAAAACAAAAGTCACCACATTATTTACGTCTGTAGAAATTAGGAAAAGAGATGTTGGGAAGTAAATGAATGGTTTGCTACCAAACCTGTGCAGATCTGAATGCTGATGAGGGAATCCAGTCATTTGATTCAGGTGTGTTGGAGAAGGGATGCATCTGAAATTGTTGGATAGTTGCACTCGAGGACTGGACTTGGGCAAACATGCACTAAGTGGTGTGTAACAACTCTGAACCAGCCCTGAAAATGGATGGCTGTGAAGCCTGAGGGCGTTCTGGAGAAGTTGGCACGTTAGAAGACATTAAGCTCCCAGCGTATGAGATGCTGTGGCAATTTGTTCTTGAAGTTTGTTCTGTCAGATGTCAAAAATGAGTATATGTATCCAGGACAGGTTCATCAAAAAAAAAAAAAAAAGTGAATATTGTGGAAACAGTTGAATATTTTTTTTTGTCACTAATCTCGGAGAGTAAAAGCTGTAAATTATATAGAATCAATAAACACATGCTTCAACATGTCAAGGCCTTATGTCTTGTAATTTTGAGGTTTATACTTTAGTTTATGAAAAAACAAACATGCAGTAATCAGTAATAAAAAAAAAATTTAAAAAAAGAATATTTAAACAGAAATGTCAAGCCTCTGAAAAGTAGATTAATTTCCACTTTGGACCTCCTGTTGCATGAATTACTGCATCAATGCACTGTGGCACGGAGGCAATCAGCCTGTGGCATTATGTAGGCGTAATGGAAACCCAGACTGTTCTCATGGATCTACCATCTTTAGACAATAGCCCATAGATTTTCTATGGGGTTAAAGGTCAGGAGAGGGAATCACAGTTACCAAACCAGGTTTTGGTAGCTTTGGCAGTGAGGGCTGCTGTTAAATCCAGCTGGAAAATAAAATCAGCTTCTGGATTTCTGCAGAAGACGGCATGAAGTGCAGTAGAAGTTTGAGAAAACAAGATGGGAGCCCATGAATCACCAATATCGTACTTTCTCAATACTCAGTTTCTGAGACACTGAATTTTGGGGTTTCATTATCTCTAAGCCATAATAATTTCTCCATGTCTATGTGACAGATCAGTTTGCCTGTGACTGAATAAATATTGAACTTAATTGATAATTGATCTGTTTATCAAACACCCTCTCTGTTTATAATCCATGTTTCTCTCTCTCTGTGAGTGCATGGGTTGTTCTGGTCATCAGCGTTTGTTATCTTTCTAAATTATTCAGCCTGCAAGATTTTTCCACAACTGTGGTTCGTTTTCAGCACAGCAATAATCTTAAAACACTGAAAAGTTTTTGTTTTTAAGTCCAAAAAGTTTACTATGTTTCTGAGATCCCCCTATGACCTGCACCATCATTCCTAGCAATGCAATTATTCTGACCTTTTTCTTTTACAACAGTATATTTTTCTGCTTTAAAAATAAGTTTAGTTTTCTTGGTTAAGCTCATGTCCACCCCCTCTTTCCTCTCCTTCTCCCAGATGATAAAGAGAAATATCAACAACGTGAGAAGAATGACCTCTCATCCCACACTGCCATACTGTAAGTAGAACTCTGACGTCTGTCAGTAAATCGGAGGAGTCATTGCCTTTATATTAAAAATGCAACACAGTCGTCATATTCTGGTGTGAAAAGCCTCCAGGGAGCATTACATCACCAAAAATTGTACATATTCTGCAACTGAAATTGTTTTGTGTTTTTTTTTTTTTTTTCCTGCTGCTGCTCAAATATAGATTATGTTGGCTCTCTTGGTTCAGATTCTTGTACTTTTTCTCTGAAAATGCAAACTGGTGTGGACAATTCCCAGCATGTCAGGAAAACGCCTCCTGAAGCGTGTATAAATGAACCCATTCCTTGATCAATTATGGATGGTTTGAGAACTAAACAACAGCGAAGATATGCTGAGATCCGTGCACTGACTGACATCTACCTAAAAGACGTTACATCTTCATTTCTGCTGATCCTTTTCCTGTTCGTCAGACCTGACAGGAGCTCAAGACGGAAGCGTGAGGATGTTCGAGTGGGGTCACTCTCAGCAGATCATCTGCTTCAGAAGTCCAGGCAACTCCAGAGTCACCAGGATCCGATTCAACCACCAAGGGAACAAGGTCACAAATTCACACTCATCCTATATGCTGCAAGCTGATAAAGATTGAATACTAGGACCACATCTGAAGTTTGAAATGAATGTGATAGAAATGAAGCGTAAATACTGCACAGAGCACGGCAAGATTTTGTTTTGAATATCTGCTGTACAGCCAACATTTTATTTGAATTGCATTGTTTAAAGCTCAACATTTTCAATTATAGCCAAGGTTGTAGCTAACTATAGTTAGATTAATTGCCATGTCAACAGAGTATAAGACAGAACTGAACTCAGGCATCAGTGCATGACACTGTTTCCCAAAGAAGGAAGTAGTGATGGCAAAAGCTACAGCTCTAGTTTGTACTTAGGAAGTGGAGATTTATAAATCTTACAGTAAATTTTACAATGAAGAGAAATGCTGTCTGAGTAGATAAGGGGACCTAACAAACCAGCACAATGCACAGCAATTTAAAAGATCTCTGTGGTTTCTTCAGTCTATAATTTACGATAGCGTACAGGTAATTTTACCAAACATTATGATGAAAAACCAAAATTGTGGTCGTATTTAGGTGAACGTTGTAGTTTTTCCTCATTGTTTCTCTGATGCAGAGAGTGAGGTCAGCACTCCATACTGCAAACAGAATCCTTTAGTGTTTTTGTAAAAGAGATCAGGAGTCAATGGAAGCAGATACAATTCTCACTTTTCTCCACTGATAACTTGTTTCACTCATAAAGACTTAACTTTGCTACAGTAATGTAGCAGTCAATCCATGTTTTACCCCCAAAAATGACTTCAAGCTAATTCTGCGTGCTAAATACAGTTTGTAGTTTGTAGAAGAAAAAATAGTCTTTGTTCTTGTTATCCACATTTTTTTTTAAAGCATGGTTGCTGTGGCCATTTAACAAAAGTAGCAGGGAATAGAAGTAGTCAAAAGTCAAAATCTTCTTTCCTCAGTGGGATTTGATTCCTGTAAAGTTAATTTGTCTGAGACAGACAGATTAACGCATCAGTGCTGCAGCTGCTAAAATGCAACTGGAATGGTCTGGAGAACTGAGTTATTAAATACAAGTTATAAACATTAGCAGTCGTTTTGTTCTAACAAGGGACACATAAAGCGAAGCAAAGTTTCTTAGTCTCACGAACATCCACAGCTGGCTCAGAGGTCTGGCTGTGGACTCCGCTCGATTTAGAAGTTCTCCTTCCATCCTTTTTTTTTTTTTTTTTTTTTTTTTGGTAGATGTGCTGTCATGTGACAAATCTGTCATTTTTGTCAAAATCAATCAATTTTAGTCTTTCTGTTTTAGAGAGATGCCATCTTGAACACTCCTTTTGTGTCAGAAAAGTAAAAAACAAACATACATTATAAACCTACTTATTTGTTAGAAAAACAACACAAAGCCTGACTGTGATTGATTTTGTCTTGCATGTTTCTAATTTTAGGAGATTTTGGCTCCAAGTCATTTTTGTATATCCGTTAGGTAATTTGGTGGTACACTGTTATGAAACGGGTCACCATGCTGTTGTATTCAACGATATTTTCATACTTGCTGTCACAAATTTGCCACTCCAGCTCACACCGCCGTGGGGAGTTGGTCCTCGGCACATATTGTTACTGAGCTGAATGAAGCCAGCGTTTTGAACTCAGGCTCTCGCCTCAGGCCAATAATTTTCTCAGATGGTGCCTCTCCTGTGCCAGTACTTATCTGCCTGTGCTGGCCAAGGGAGAGAAATAGGCTCTGGAATAAAAGTAATGCAGAGACAATACAAGCAGAGCACCTCATTTTAGTTATGCAAGCATATCAGCCAGAACATTATGGCCACTGACGGTGAAATTCAGTAACATTATTGATGCTCTGTTGATACCAGAATCCCAACGGAGCCTTTATTTTTTTATTTGTTTCCCCTCAACCTGAATGACAAGTGACTTTTGTGTTTTGTAGAGTAATTTTGGCCCAATCTTTACAGCTCTCAGTATCGGGTTGCAGACCTGGTTTTAGGGTTTTTCTTTGTTCAAATATATTTAACGGTACTACTACTTCAATTACTGCAATCTGCTGTTTGTTTGTTTTGTTTAGTTTGGTATTGTAGATGCAGATGGAGGATTAAGTCTCTGGCAAACCAACACCAGTGGGAGCACACTCAAACCGTACCTGGTAATTTATTTATAGTTTATTTATATCCCATTACGGTTGTTATGTGAAATGAATGTTTTACCGGTTTTATTCTTTTGTCATTTTTACCGACTCCCTTCTGTGCTCCTCTCTGCCAGACGTTGCAGTGCCACAACAAGACCGCTCATGACTTTGTTTTTGTTGGCTCTTCTTCTCTCATCGCCACCGCAGGTCTTTCAACAGACAACAGGTACAAAAACATTAACTATTTTCTTTTTGAACTGTTTCCTATCCTAAATCTGTATTCCCTGTAACTTAAATTACCCTGAACCCTTAATGTCCTATGATTTTTTTTTATTTTTTATTTTTTATGTGCATTTAGACTGCTGGTGCGATTTGTTTTTAGATAAAAAGCTGTAACCCAGTCCCGCATCAACGTCTGACCTCAAAAACATGCATCTGAAAAGATGGTCAAAAATGAACTGTAAACATGTTCTTGAACCGTATAGAAGTCATTCCCACAACAGCTGAAGATGCTAAAGCTGCTAAGGATGTGCTGATGTATTAAATCCTGTCAGTCAAGATTTATTGTGACAAAAAAGCCAATTCCTTTGACAAAATGGCGTACATAATATCAAATTGTGTTTTAAGAAGTGGATCATCATTTGGAAATGTTTCTGCTCTGCAGGAATGTTTGTCTCTGGGACACACTCGTCACTCCTGCAAACAGCCTCGTTCATGGTATGCTATTTTTTTTGGTTATGAATTATTCTGATTTTCTTTTTTTCCTTAATTGTAAGAAAAAAAATTATTGTTCTCTCCAACATCTACAGCTCTGGAAAGAATTAAGAGCCCACTGCTCTGAACCTAGTTGGAAAACCTCCTGGTTGTTCCACTAAATATTAATTTCTGAACTCTTCCTGAGTTAAAACATTAATATTGTTTCTAAATTAATATGAACTTGTTATCTTTGCATTATTTAAGGTCTGAAAGCGCTGCATCTTGTTCATTGTTTTGACAATTTCTCATTTTCTCCAACTAAATACTAAATATTTTCTTGAAATTTCAGAGACATGTTCTCAGTAGTTCATAGGATAAAAGAACAAAGTTCATTTACTCAAACATAAACCTATAGAGTAAAATCAGAGAAACTGATCATTTTTAGTGGTAATTTTTTCCAGAGCTGTATTTATCAAACTTTTCCATCTCCTTTGATATTAGGTTGTGTTTTTAGATTTTTGTCCCTCAAGTAATCTTAAAAACTCTGCAAATTTCATTGTTGCTTAAAGACCTAATTATAAAAATGATAAAAAATAATGCCATTCTGCTCTTTGACCTCATGTTTTCTTCCCTCATTTCTTCCTCTCTCTCGTTAGCTTTCTGCTGCCATGATTCCGGCGCCACCGTGCTTTCGATGGCGCAGCGGCGGCAGCTTCTCCTCACCGGCGGGAGGAAAGGTTGGATCACCATCTTGGAGCTTCCACACCGACACCAGCGGCAGAGTTTCCAGGCCCACGACTCGCCGGTGAAAGCGCTGGCTGTCGATCCCACTGAGGACTGCTTCATCAGCGGATCCGCTGAGGGAAACATTAAGGTACTTAAATGAGTTGATGAAGAGGATTCGATTAGATGGGAGGAAAGAGTTAAAACCAAGAAAAGGTTAAGTTTTTCGGGTTTTAGAAAATCAACCATTTTTAAATGCAAACAGTAATATGGAGACATGAAGCCCTTGATAATGAAAGCACTTCATTTCCTCTGAACAAAGTAAAGTTGTCCGACAGAGAGAACATCCCCGCAGGGCGTCTGGCACCCAGGTGGGAAAGTGTCTGGCCGTCTTCCAGATCGTCAGTCAGATGACGGGCGTTTGTCCACAGGGGCGGCGAGCCCCATCACAGTCAATGGAAATCAATGTCACTCGATGATTAACCATCTGCTCTGGACAGCAGTGACTGATGGAGACGTATGTCGAAGGTGAAAGTGGGTGGCACTAAAAATAAGGCGGAGGACTTCTACTCTTTAAGTTTTCGAATGAAGAGGTTTAATTTTTTTCCTCCATATCGGGGGGTGGGGACTTTAATCTCCTGACTTGATTAGATTGGTGCTGATCAGCCAGCTGCTGCAGGATGAAGCCATTGTGTGCTGGTTACTGATCTCTCTGCTCAGAATTCAAATGACTTTCACTTTGGATTATTGTTGGTGAAAAAGCTTCAAAGCGTCGTGTGATGTTCCTGATCTGAAGTCATTAATTGCATATTGGCTGAATGAAAACTCGTTGTCATTAATCTGCACATGGAGAAGCTTTTAAACCACTGCAAGACCAGCAACTGGGTGATAAGCTCATATATTTAATAGACTTTAGTGTATTGAATTTAGTATCCAGGAATAAAGTGTGTGCAGAAATCGAGCTGCTTTAGAGGAAGGAAATGGGAAATAACCTAACTTAAAGGTTATTTAAGTAGGGTCACGGTTTGCAGCTTTCACCTAACTTAATGCTGCAAACAAGAGCAAGATTTCTCCTTTTGTCTTTAAACAATGACTCAGCTGCTTTTCTGGTCCGTTGTTCCTTATAACTTGAATTAGTATTTTTATTTTTAAAGCGATAACTTTAGTCTTTCTTCTGTCAGTTTTGATGCTATAGAGTATTCCCACTAGTGTTCGCTCTAGATTACACCCATGTGGTTTCTGTTTATTTCACTTCTGAAGGGTTCATGTGATGTACTTAGTTCTTCCCTGCAATGCTGTTTGAGCCATTTGAAGTTGAAGCCTTTACTTACAGCACGGTCTTGTGCAGCCATCTGTAACTTTACTTTATTGCTCCGTTTTGTCCTCAGAGCAGCTGCTTTATTCCTCTGTCAGTCCATAGTTCTCGTTTATGGTTCCACGGTGAGGACAAGAGCTACTGAAGGACATCAGAGCAGAACTGTCCCTCTAAACCTTTAAAAGGCTTTGAAGACTCGTCTCCTCTGAGGGCAGCTACTCTTCTAAAGCTCATAAATTGCTGCTACACTCGTGTTTCTGCTCTTGGACTCTGCCCGTTTGAAAATGTGCTCAGGCTTCCAGACTTTTTTTCCCGCTGAACCCGAGCTGCTTTTGACTTGGATGCATTTGTAAAAGCAGAATGACGGAAACCAGATTGGTTCGTTTGCCAATAAATATTGTTTTAAGATTTGAAAATGGAGCTCAATGGAGTTTTCTATCCTCTAATGAGACACCGAATTCAAATCCAATTGCAGAAGTCAAGCCTGCAGCTCTCTGATTGGTTTGTCATCTGAAACCCGAGCAGCAGAGAGAAGATCATCCATCGGAGAAACAGCCAAGAGGCTCCCAGTAACTCTGGGGGAGCTGCAGAGAGCCGCAGCTCAGGTGGAAGTAGTTTTAGACAGTTTGAAGATCATTGTGAGCCACATGGAAGACATTGATGAATACTGTATTGATCCCAGCCTGAAATTAAATATTGTAACTCATATTAATTAGAGGTAAATAACTTGCTAGATATTGAAAGTTCCAGTTGTGGCGGAGAAATGGGCAAAAATATTTACTCACAAGACATTTAAAGAACTTTGTACAATTAAAATAAGCAAAAATATCCAGGCGGAGATTTGAAACTTAGGCTAAGGAGCATTACAGCAAGAACAAACAGACTGAGTAACAGCTTATACTGTTGCTCAATTTGGACTAGAATCTATCAAAATAACACTGTAAGTTTTTAC
Organism: Girardinus metallicus; assembly: GCA_903067095.1. Lineage (NCBI taxonomy): Eukaryota > Metazoa > Chordata > Actinopteri > Cyprinodontiformes > Poeciliidae > Girardinus > Girardinus metallicus. The sequence continues at coordinate 52,859 of CAEGAE010058467.1, forward strand.
AGTCATTTATTTTGCTCCTGATCTGGTTTTTGCCTCCAGGTGTGGAGTCTGGCCACACAGGGCCTCCTCTACCACTTCCCCAACGAACACGCCCGCCAGTCGCTGTTCAGGAACCTGGGGACGGGGGTGATGCAGATCGAGGTGGGACCGGCCAGCCACATCTTCTCCTGCGGCGCCGACGGGACCATGAAGATGAGGACGCTCCCCAACCGCTTCGCCGCGACGCAAAGCAGCAGCACCCCCAAGAGCGACGTCAAGTTTTTCATCTAGACGGGAAAACATGGCGGATACGAACGACACAGTAAAATAATCTGCTGTGATTTTCTTTTCTTTTCTTTTTTTTTTTTTTTTTTCTTTCTTATGAAATGTGAACCCAAATCTTGTCTCCAAGGGCGACCAAGCACAGGAGCTTTTCACAAGTGTTTAAAACAGCCGCCGAGTCGAGCACAGGGTACAGACAACAGCAGGCTCAGCCAACAGAACCGCCGGCTCCCTTCCTCTGAGGAGCTCGTTTTGCACAGAGAGGGACGCTGGACACGTCTCGTATAAATGACAGGTGACCCTCTGTGGGAAGGATCGATGTAACAGAATCGCATCCGGTCACGAAGCAGCTGGATGTTCGACCGGATCAGACGGATTGTCGGGAGCGAGCAGCTGCCAATTTTCCCGTCGCTGGTATCGCGTCACGCTTTTCACCGGAGCTGCTCTCCAGCCAGACTCAAATCAGTCGAATGAAGGTGGAGATGAATGCAGGCGGCCTCCTTTACAGGGAGATGCTTCTTGCTTTCTGACAGATGAGTTGGATAAAACACTAACTGAGCAGCAACGAAGGTCCAAACAGCTTTTAGCTCTGCTGTTGCCAGGCAGTAGCAGCCGAGCAAAGATAATCAGCAGCGATTCATCCAGACTCAACCAGTCGTCCGCTGTTCTGGTCATTTTCAACCCGCTCTGTAGAAGGACACTTAGTTATTTAGACCAGGCATATTTCTGAAGAGCAGAACCAAAATAAATGGACGGGGAGATAATGACAAAAGTTACAATATAAAGTGATTTAAAAATTCATGCAGGCTCTTTTTTTTTTTTTTTTTTTTTTTTCCCCTCTTTTTGCTAATAAATTTGGCAGCGCTAATAATCATAGCCTAACCTTAGAAATAAAGCTATGAAATCGACTCCTGTAGTTCACTAGTTACATCAAGTATTGCGACTGACTCACTGAGCAGCTAATACATGCTGTTGATCATATCCTCAAATATATTGATGCTCTAATGGAACCAAAGATAGAAAACAACTACTGCTTTTATTCTCCCAATAACTATAAACAATAATTGTCCATCCTTAGTAACAAAACGTTACAATTTAATATGATCATAGAACATTTTATGACTTATTTTGAAAGTAAATGGAAGTGCTGATATGCTGTAGTTTGTTTGAGCGTGAATCGAGCGTCACTCCTCTCATCCATCTGTCAGAAAGCAAATATTTCTCTTGGAAGGTGAACGCTTCCTCATCTCTGCACCAGTTTCTCTCCGTATTTGCACATAAGATAAATTAAGCTAATTATATGTAGTGTAATGCAAATGACTACAGTAGGCAGGCTGAAGGTGGCAAGGTAATAAAAATAATAGATGCCAGGATGTGTGTTTATCCCAGCCTAAATTTAACCAGTGGTGTTATAATCAACATTAAGTGTCCTTAATCCTCTGAATCTCGTCCTGCCAATCCGGCACAGTGCTTTGGTTATAGTGTTGCACAAAGTAGCTTTAATTTATCAGAGCTTTCTCTTGTTGTTTGACTCCACCGATTATTCCCTGTAGCAGGAAACTTTGCAGTTGACAATGGAAAACGGGGGAGATGCAAGGCTCAAATTGGGAAGTTGTTTTAGTGGAAAATCGTGTTTTATTCCAAAAATGGTGCAATTTCCCGCTCGATCGATATGGTGTTACTTCAGTCATCGCCTATGCTTTGTCCAGAGCACCTTTTTCAGGAAAATATCCAGAGATGCACCGATTTCAGACTGATTTGTTTTCCAATTTTGACCGATTCCGATTTTTTTCTCTCTCTCTCTCAGGACTATTAAATATGAGGAAAAATGTGCTGCAGGTTCTCTTGTTTTGAATCAAAGGAGGTAACATTTTCTTCCCAATTCGTGCATCAGAACATATATCGTCTAATATTTATCAGATTTTTAATACGCTCTTAAGGAAAGTGCACCAGAGTTCATGCTGATTGATGCATTTATAGACTGAGAAAGGGTGGGAGTTTCTAGTTTTGATGCATTTATTGAATTCCTGCAGCTTTTGCCCAACTGATCAGTGCAGCTCTAGTGGTATCTTGCTATTATTCTGATTAAAACCCTTAAAACTTGTATCAGATATACCTGATCTTAGGAGAACATTTAGATGAAATGCGTTTCATGCAGTTCTGTACATATATAGATACACGAGTTTATTTTAATCTTGACTAGTCATAGACAAATGGTGGGTGACAATAAAAGCCACTTTATGAAGATTATTCTGTACAGACAGGTATATTTATGAAATATGTTCATATTTAGGAGTATAAACTAATCAAACTGCAAATTCAACTCGTATTTTCCTTTTCTTTCTTTTTTTTTTTGTTTTTCTCTGCAAATCTGAGTGTTTGGAAAATGCTCTGCAGCAGCTTGGAGAGAACAGTCAGTTTTATTGTAGCCAGCTGAGTGTATTTTTGCAGAAACTGGACAATAAACAGATTTTTAAAAAAACAAAAAACAAATCATTGCTCATTTCTTTAAAGTCCTGCAGTTTAACAGTGTTTTGTTTCAGGTTGCAGCTGCTGCACAAAGACGATCAAACAAACGTCGCTGGCCTGAATTGAATTGAGACAGTTTGTGTTTCTTCTTTCCTCTTTTAATCTTCCAAATGTGAACTTGATTAAATAAGTCTAATTTTCTAATGTAAATCATGGAATTATATACAGAAATCTACTGATGTAATAAAGGAAAAATGTGAAACCAGAAAAGAAAGTTGTCTTTTTATTATTTTTTTATGTATACATGAAGCAATTTTAACAGGAAAGGATTCAGAGTAATAATCCATGACCATATAAGGAGTGACTTCATGCAAACTGACACATCTGATCAGCTTTAATTTATTAGTAAATGGCTGCGAGTCACATAAATAAGTAGACCTCTTCTCATCCAACATAATGCTCTTCATTTATCTTTATGGGAACACCTGCTTAAAACTGACACCAACGTTTCGCTTCTGTAGCTTTGACACTTTATATCGACACAGTTTCTCTCTTTTTGTGGCTCATTAAGTTAGCAATAAGTTGGCTCCATTTGTCATTTTTTTCTTGGAGCGAAATATGGTGTTTATTAACACTTTTGGTCACTTTATTAATGTAACTTCTGAGTTTCGTACTTGAAGACGAATCAAGAACTAAACTTTTTTTTTTTTTTTCTGGTGGATTAAAAATACACCAAGAAATTTGAGTTTTCTTCAAGGACAGCAACGATTCTCCACCAGCCTTCGTCTCCATGGTAACAAACTGACTGCCTTACAGCCCAATCGAAAGTGGCCACTTTGACACAATGTTGCTAATGGTGATGTTTCCTTGGCAACAAACAATCCATTCTTTCCAAAAGACAATAGCAGCAGAGGAATTGGTAAGCACTCCTCTGAAATAAAAAACTTAATTGAAGAACGTTGAGTTAAAATTTAGCATTCGAGCCCAGCTACGGCTGAAACTATTAATCGGACTAATTGTGATGAATCAAATATTAAGAGATTTAGTAATCAATGAATGGTTAAATGGAGTAGACAGGCTCAGAAAGAGGCCACTTGCTAAAAAAACATTCTGAGCAGTAGAAAAGTCAAAACAGTACAAAATATATATACAATTTGCATTTAAGATAAAAACATCTGTGAATGTTTTACCTTTACCCGCTTCAAATTCAATTAAGGAATGTTGTATTATTGCATTTCAGGCAATAAAATTATTTATTTTTTTTGCTTAAAATGTATTTTTTTTTTTTGCATCGGTATAATTACAACTTAAGAGGTGAAAAAAAAAAATCTTACATGCCAATTATTGTTATCCGATTAATCAGAATAGTTGCAGCCATTCTTGTGTGGTAATTATTTTTGCTTTACTTACAAACCAGAGTAATCGCTCATGCTTCCACCCTGAAATAAAAAGCTCTACTTTTAAGACTTAAAACTTTCCTTTTTGATAAAACTTATAGTTGGAGAAACTCAGAATAATCTATTGCTGCTGGAAGACAAACTGCTACTTTTTTCCCACTCCTCTCCAGATAGCTTTTATTGCTTTATTTTTTCCCTTTTATTTCCTTTTTTGTGGAAGTTATATCTGCTCCAAAGTTTCTGTTTAGTTGTGGAAACTTCCTGCAGCCCGTCGGCTGAGCTACTGCTGCTGCCAATAATTTACTAAATGTTATTGTTAGTATCAGTGATAAATGTTTCACTGCAGAGGATTCACTCAGGCCTGCAACCTTTACAGTCCCAGCAGCGATGTCTGCCTTCGGTCCAGCTGAATAAGAGTTGTTACATGACCTTTTATATATATAAAACATTTCTGATAAATATCTAGTTCAGATTTATTCTTCAAATTTCTAAAGGACCCAACTTCATTTCTGTTTTTAGGTTTTAAATTAAAACTAAACTTTCGCAGAAAAGAAGACGGATGTGTTTCCGTCTGGGGAATGTTGAGGTTTTTGGAAAATGGGAATAAAAGTACGTCATTTCTAATGTAAGAAAAATAGGTAAAAACGATGTCAGTGGAAATTGTAGTGTCATTATGTCATGCAAAATCTATTTATTACATAAACAGCTCCCTAAGTTACTAAGAGCTACTGCTGCCAGAGTTTATTGGGTGTCTTCATCTGCCGTGACGGACAGATTAAGACACTGATTCATTTTCCTTCCCACAGTCGCCACATGCTGAGTTTACTGCAAAGCCAGCGATCAAACTTGACTGAAACTGGAGTTTAGATCGTTTTGGATCGATTTCTGCTCCGTTTGTGTCTGAACCCTTCAGGTCAGGCTTCTTAAATGGTGTTATACAAATGAACAGAAGAAAAATGTGAGATAATGCATTAAGGCTTTAATTAGAGTCACAATTTATTTTACAAGAGCAACCGTTACATTGCATTAAATTACACAAATAAAGTTGAAGTAAAGTAAAAGTTTACATTAGTATAAAACTCTGAGCTGATTAGAGTATCAGATACATCAAACTGCCTCTGACTTTGGTAAATTAGTCGTGAAAAGAGATTATAGATCATAAAAGCTGCTCTAGATTTGGATTATTTCAGTTTAGCTGAAATGTTAATAAATTCAACTTGTACGTTATTAAAATGTGAACAAACAGTCAGGCCTCATGAAAAATGTGGTTAATTAAATATTCTGAAGGGACTTGAGCAGCTAAAGATGTGAGTGAACTGAAATATTTCCCCACCTGATGCTTGGATTAGGCCGTTTTAAGAATCCTTAAATTAATTCAATAGAGATAAATTAATTCCTGAAATGTCTCAGTGGGTGATTTTTTGTTTCATGAATTTCCCTAGAGAGCCAAGAAATGGTCACCAAACACAAAGTAGGAGGGAGTCGATGTGGTCGGGTTCCTGAAGCTGTCTGATTGGTTGGTGGCGGCGGCGGCGGCGCTCACAGCTTGGCGTAGTCTTTCAGGATGACCTCCAGCTTCTGGCTCAGCATGATGTTTCCTTTCACCTTCAGCTTGCCGGAGAAGAACGCCTAACAAGAAAAACAAACGTTTATTTTGCAGCTTTTGTCATCAGAGAGCTGAGCGGGATTCAGGAAATTAAGATGAAAGGAGACGAAGATGATCCCTCCGCAGAAGAAAGCTAACCGAGCATCTGACGAGGATTTTCTTTGCTCGGCTGAAATCAAGCCAACAACGGGGTTATGATGACCTGGAAGACAGTTAGCAGCTCCTCTTTCAACTCCGTCAGCTAATCTTCCCCCAGCTGCTCCTTTCATCACCGCGGAGAGGAGGAGACCCGCCTCAGGGATCTCCAGCCCTCCGACTTTCTATAAAGACGAACGCAGGCGGCCTGAGATCAATAAGCAGAGCTCCAGGAAGCGCATGAACTCTGCGCGGTGACGGCCACTCCCACTGACAGATGGGATGCCACAGACATAACAAGCAGCGGCGATTGATTGTCTGCGCTGAGGGCTCTCCGAGAGATCGCCGCTTCCATATTTTATCTGACGAGACGAGATCAAGCAGGAGGTCGTTATGGATCGAAGGGAGCCTCAAAGGAACTTTTCCCGTAATCAGAATGTACAGGAAGTGGTTCGCCGCCGCAGCGGCCGCTTGAAATGGGAGGCGATTACTAAATGCGAGGTAAAAGTTTCCCGGATGCAGGCGGAGGAGCTTCAAAGACGTTACCTTCTGAGGTTGAAGCTTCCCAGTCACCACCTCCATGAAGTCCTCGTCTGACAGAGTGAAGGTCACGTCGACCTTCCCGCCGGGCGGCCCTCTGAGCACAGAGCCGCTGCCGTTCTTCAGATCAATGGCTGCGGGGGAACGGAGGCAAACACAGACAAGACGACGGATTAGCAAACAAAAAGCTCCACTTTCCGTCGACACGTCTTAGGCTTCAAAGTCCGGCACAGAATTTAAACTAAACCTGGTTTTAAACGTCGACATCAGTGAAATCAGCTTAACTTGGATCAAAGAGGGACATTTTTAATCTCGGTTCTCTTTTGTTCACATCTGTCTCCATTTAGTCCAATCCGATGCACCAACCAACTTCCTGTCCTCTCTTACATCACAGAGTCATCTACAAACGCCGTAGTCCAGGAAGAATCCTCTCTAACCTCGTCTGTTAGCTCGTCCATTAGCAAAGCAAACAGGACGGGGCTTCGAGCTGATCCTTGACGCACTCCCACCTCCACCTTGAACCTACAGCACACCTCACTGCTGTCTCACTACAGACCTCCTCTAATAATCCACAGCTCCTCTCAGTTTTCTCCCAGGCTGCGTTCACACAGCAGGCCTCTATTTTTTGCTGAAATCCAATTTTTGTCTTTTTGTTTTGCACTGTTGTTCAAACTAATTAAATGTGACCATAATGAGACAGTTTACGACCCCAAAGAGAGGAACTTTGATGTCAAACAACAGCGTTTTGTTTTATGGGAGGAGTAATGGAAGGAGCCGTTTATGGATCGATTTTATAGTTCATTCAACAACGGGAGCCAAAAGTATCGTCACAAGATCAAAAGACGAAGGAAACTAGTAAAAAGAAAGCACAACTAATAGAAACAATGTTTTGTGGAGCAACTTCTGTAGAACAATCAGTTTGGATACGTAGTCAAAACCAGACGTGGTTGGATTGTGATGTGATGCGCTTCAATTACAGACTTGTTCACAAGAATGATGTAAAAGTTAGATAAAATGCGACATGAAGATTCAGACTGCAGACGCTTTGAAACCAATCAGATATGTATCTGTCTTTAATCTTCCAAATTAGAAGCGGCTGGAATTTGAAAAAGATATTATTTAGGCTCTGCAAAAAAATAAGAGACCATTTAAAATGATTAGTTTCTCCGATTTTATTTTCTATAGGCATATGTTTGAGCAAAATGAACATTGTTCTTTTATTCTAAGAACTACTATGAACTTCATGTCTCCGAAATACCAAGCAAAAACCTAGTATTTATTTGCAGAAAATGAGAAATGGTCAGAATAACTAAAAAGATGCAGCGCTTCCAGACCTCGAATATTGCAAAGAAAACAAGTTCATGTTCATTTAAAAATAACACTACTAATGTTTTAACTCAGGAAGGGTTCAGAAATCAATATTTGAATACCAATGAGGTTTTGAATGGGGTTCAGTGCAGTGGGCTCTTCATTTTTTCCAGAGCTGTAAATTGTGTATGGGCAAAAAACATAAATCTGATTTGTATTGCGTTTTCCTGCTGTGTGAACGTAGCTTTGATCAACATGAGTCCCGACTTACATCTGAAAGAATCTGTGGAGGAAGCTACAGATTAGGGTGATGGCAAGGAGGCCTTCCAACCTCTCGGAGTTTCTGGTAGAAATAATTATGCAAAAAGTTGTTCAGCAGTTATAGGATGGGTTTGATTTTTTTTTTGCTCCATTGATTATTGAGGGAATTTTTTATTCAGAAAATACTTCTATTTTGAAATTTCAATCCAGTTTTAGTGTTACATTATTTTTGAAGTGACGTCCGTCTAATTTTGTTTCAGAAATAAACGTTTTTGCTGAATGATGATAATGAAAAACGTTTGTGTTCATGTAACTTACTCCACTCTGCAGCTTTCTTGCCGTCCTTGGTGATCTCCCAGCCGAACACGGCGTTCACCTTCTTGACCAGCTCTGAGCCCAGATCTTTAACGCGCCGCCCGATCTCCGCGAACACCAGGTCGCTCTGAAGGCCTCCTCCCTGCTGCAGGAGGAGGAAAGGCAGAAAATATACATCCATTATGTCTAAATCAAAGAGGCCTGTGGAGGGAAAATGCACACATCAAACAACCTGTAAAAACCCTTTCTGCAATCTGTAAAAAGGCATTTTCTGAGTTGGAGCTCCTCATTATGTTGCATAACATAAAATCCAAACAGCAAAGTCCAAGCGGAAATCTAATTTTCCCTGCAATCACAGACAACATTTCTCTCGCATGAATCTGGGTGGTTAACACGCCATCATCTCAATAAAAAGCTGAACTGAGCTTCATTTGCTCACTTTGATGCCCCTAAATGAACGAGGCGACATTAAGCAGTTTTGTTGTTTCTTGGCTGAATAAAAAGGCCACTGTGCCCGCCGCTGTCCACCCACTTTGACAATGGGAAGAAATGAGGCCACCAAAAATAGAATGTAATAAAACGAATTACAGTGGAATAATTGACAGTGAGGGTAGCTTTTTTTTTTTTTTCGTTCCCAGACTTCATGTACCTGAAGTCTGGGAACATCAGGAGAAGCTTCTGATGTGCCGTGCAAATCCACGTAGCCCCCAGCCAGAGCGACGTCACCCGTCTCCTTCACCTGCATGAAAGAGACGAGAGCTCATCAGAAGAACAGGCGGCTCGGGCTCATTTCTTCACCGCAGCTCGTGATGAGGATGTAATCCTCGCTGCTGCCGAAGAAAAAGAGAGAGAGACTCACTTTACACTGGATGTGGATCCGGCTGCCCTCCTTCCACATCTCGGTTTGCAGCGACTGACCCGGAAACACGGGCTTCGCAAAGCGGACCTGAAAGAGCAGCGGGAAGGGAGAGGACACATAACTGCAGAATTATATGAATGAAAAAAATCAGATGCAGGTTGCATTAAGGGAAAAAAAAAATTGTAATTCGGCCACTTCAGGCTGCAGTGTGAACGTAGCCTAACAGATATTCCTCCAGGATTCTCCTGCTTTTAGCTACATTCACCTTCCTATCGACTCTGAACATCCCCCCGTCTCTACATTATGGCCATATTTTGTTTCATTTGCAACAACTCAGTGCTGTAATAAACCTGCAGGTGAAAACAGAGCTACTCTTAACAGTTTCATCAAATGTCAGGTGGTGATTCTTTGCAGCATACGCAAGCAGCAATGTAGACATTTGATCTGAAACCCCAGAGTGGTAATGCTCACCTTTATGGCCTTGAACTTCGCCGGGTCGTTGTTGGCGAAGCGCTTGAGGACGTGTCTCGCCGCGAAGCCGAACGAACACAAGCCGTGCAGGATGGGAGCCCTGAAGCCTGACCAAACAGCATTTTTAAACACAGCATGAGCAAGAATAAATGAGATGATAACACATCATTTGAGTAAGAAGAAAGAAAACCCAAAAGAAGACGGGGAGTCCGGACTGAACAGCGTTTCGTCTTGTTCTGTTCTCACCTCCCATGGCGGCGAAGTCGGGGTCTATGTGCAGAGGGTTCCAGTCTCCGCTCAGACGGTACAAGGCGGCCTGTAACCGCAGGGGGAGCAGACCTTGTTTAGATTTATATCTTATTCATAACTTCATGTGGGATAAAATTAAATTATCATAAAGACACCTAAAATAAGAATGCCTTTGAAGTGATACAGATGCAGCCATTTAAAAATGCTTGGGGGATTTCTCTTTTCTTTTCGTTACTTTCCACGGCATCTTGCAGTCAGCGATCTCTCTTCTCTGACACGGAACGAAAACCCGCATTCAGCTCTCCGTCGCCACACATATTCTGACTCGAACTTAATGATTATTGCAGAGAGGAGTAAAAAGAAAACCCAACATGTTCTATTTTCACCCTTGCATCATCAATTCGGCTGATTTATTCCGCAGCAAAACCCACACAGACGCACTCACTTGGTCTCTTGTGGTTGATTCAATCACCACAGCATCTGGTGCGCGCTTGGGCGGAGGCAGAGGAGCCTGGGGGAAATTTAAACAAAACACAAAAACTGTTAAATATGATGGAGCATTTGTAACAGTTTTCTCGAGTTATATATATGAAAAAACTGGGATGCGGTAAAGGGTAAATAAACGAGTGTAAAATCTACATAGACGGCAGGGAATAGCAGATACACACAAATGTGGGAAAATGTAATTTGATTCCAGCAACATTTTTTCTATTTTTTAACATGAATTAGGTGAATTATAGATGCAGCTTTTGGATATGTATGATATTTGTGCCCACAATGAGCGCATGTGAACTCGCGCTCATTGTGGCTCTCTAGGTTCTAGACTAAACACTAAGTGTGCTTAAATATTATTTTATTAATCAAATCATTGCAGTCTTTATCTGTTTACTGCCAAATTATGTCAATCAGTCCCTCCAGTTTTTTGAGAATTACCTTGGAAATTCACACAAAATCAACAAATCCCCGCACTAATAAATGCAAGTTTATTGCAGATTTTTCTCAAAAATTGCCAAAAACTTTCTTACTTGTACTAAACAGCTGCCTCAGCTTTAATGGATGTCAGATCATAGTTCATGATCTATACAGCGAGTAATAAAAAGCCGCATTTACAGACATAAATAAGTGCAAATATCGAGGCCAATTTCAAGGCATTAAATTGCAAAGTAAAATCTCTTTTAAGTCTTCTTTGAGATATACAGAATTTTTATAACAACTTATGGTAAAACCATTAAAAAAATGGTGGTATAAAATGCCACTGTGTGCCTGGAAAATGCGTGATACCTTTTAAAAGTAGTTTGTGAAGTGTCAGGATCTCTACTTAAAGACCACCGAAGGAAAATATCTACAGTTTTACTAACATTAAGATGCAAACATGAATAACATAACTATTTCCTCTGCAGCCTGTTTAGTGCAAGTATCATAAAATTGTGCTGCTGCCATAAAAGATTAATTTAATGAGTGTGAAAGATATTAAATATGGCAGCATATTCTGGCACATGCTGCTCCTTATTAACTGCGCAAAGTGTCTGGCCAATCACTGAAACTTCTGATTATCTGCTGACAAAGTCATTAAAATATTCCTTCTTCGGATAAAGTTTTAATTCCCACTCAGATCTGGAAATTTTTCTATAACGGCTGTAATATGTATATATTTTGTTTTACAGTAGGTAGGGTTTAAATGAGGGTCTTTGAATTGTTTTTCTTCCCTTTACTTGGTGAAATCTTCACTTTTTGCCATCTTATTTTTTAAATAGCTTCAATAATTTGTAACACGGTGCCATATTTCAGAGCCTCTTCACATTCAAACAAACTGGGACATTTCGACAAGCTTTTTGCTTCCCAGACTATAAATTAGTTGTTTCAATCAGAAAAGCCTTTTTATGACTCTTAAGCAAACATTCAACACATACTTTAGCTTTGTCTGAGCTTCTCTTTCCTCCGAAGCGTCCGGCTCCAACCACAAACACTGAGAACTGGTTGTAGCACACGAGCTCGTCGCCGTTGTAGGTGTTCACTGCCAAACAGAGCAAACGCTGGCATTTTACATGATAAACCAAAACAAAGTTCTGCATAGTTGTCAAGTAGAAAGAAAACAGACATGATGTCACTGCAACATGCAAAATAACCCCAAATATAACTTCTCTTTTCACTGCAGCTATCAGGTTTAATGTGAGTGAGGACATTTTATTGACATTCTCCCGAGTCAACACACAGAAAAACCCCACAGGTCCCACAGTTTCCTGGTTTAAGATGGATTAATTATAGATCAGAGAGGTTTTAAATAACATTCATGTCTGAGGAATTGCCACACAAAAGTATGAGCCATTCACAGTCTGTCGCTCTGGTCCCTGCAGACACAAACTGTAAATTAACTTTCATTAATTCAGCCTGAGAGGGATCTGTGAGGCCAAAAAATACATTAAACTGAAGAAAACAAATGGATATTGAATGAATACAGTGTATGATGGAAACTCTGCACCGTTAAAGGGTAAATGAAAACTCACCGTCCAGCAGGATGACGGCTCCGGATCCTTTGTCCAGGATGTCTGCTACTGTGGTCTCAGAGGTAAGGGTACCTGGAGGGACAATTAAACGCTTAACATGAAAACATTTACAATTCTGCAACATCTCGATTCAAAAGAGAACCAGTCAATTTCTAAGATGTTTGTTGATTTCTGCAAGAAAATCAATTATCAGAGCGATTAATCAATTGGAAAAACTGATTGGCATTATTTTCCACCCATTTTATCTCTCTACTAAAATACTCTGGATAAAAAGAAATACTGATGCATGCAGCTGTGGGCTACAGTCTTTGTTTGAAATGTAAAAACAGAGTCACAGCTGGTGAAAAGACAACCGAGATTTAAACTCTTTAAAATCTAGCAGCTGAGTCTAAATAGAAATGTGATTAGAAGAGTTTCTGAGGAAAAATATAACAACAAAAACAGCATCAACAAAATTCTGGGTTTCAAACCATGTTTCAAAAAATATTTTAGGCCCAGTTCAAGTCACCTAGAGAATAATATGTTATTTTATAAGCCTGAGTAAATGACACTGAAATAGCGAGTGCTTCCTTTCATGATGAACTACAACCCTAATTTACCACTGCATCATATCAGGGGGTCAATACCTGAAGTAGGCAGAGGTTTGTAAAGCTCCAGATACTGCTCTCCATGCAAAACCTGAAACAACACAACAGCTGTGACACACATTCACCAGAAAGTCTCGCAGCCTCATTAGCATTATCAGTGTACTATTTACTCTTCTTCTGTGTGCAAGGCTGTGTGAAATATCCCACATGGACAGAAATCTGCATCAACATATTTACAAACAGCAAAGTTGTGTATACACTTAGATATGTGCAAGATCGCACAGGCGGATATCCTAGAGAGTAACCTGCATGTTTCCGGACCTGTGTGAGGTCTATGCTGAGTCCAGGGACGGAGCTGAGGCCGCCGCCCATCGTGGCGGCCTGCGAGGGGATGACCCCGAACGTGGGGAGGCAGCTGAAGTCTTGATGCCCTTCGTACAGGAACCTACGTTAAGATGCAAAGTGTCAGTGAAGTGTGAAAAAGCGCACCAAGACAGAAATAGTTGCACAGATGGCAGAACATTGCATGACAATGAAGCAAGCAGGGCTCATGCACTTTTCCCACAGTAAAATTCAAGCACTTCTCAAGGTGTTTTCAATCCTTTCCAGCATCACATTTTGGAGATATGAGCAACACAAATGAAGAAAACAATTTCAGTTCAGCATTATATGATATCATTTATTACTCCTAGTAACACTGCAGCAGGGACAAGGTAAACTAAAATATAGCAACACTTTACGTTTTGAAATGGCCCAAGAAGAAAAAATCCCCAAATTTCAACCTTTTGTATCATTTACACAAAATAATAACTAATTTTGTCATTTTGAATAATAACTATTCATTACACGGAAATAATCCAAACAAATCATGGGTAAACACTATATTATTATTATTATTATTATTATTATTGTTAATCTTATTACTTTCTATATTGTTTTTAAAACTTCAAAAACTTTTTGCTGTTACTCCTGAATTTCCTCTTTGCGGGACAATAAAGGCTGTTTCTTCTAAATAACCTTCTTGCTAAAAATTAAATGCCTGCACACAACATACAGTTGAAACCAGATATTTAAATACACCAAATAAAAAAATACAAATATTTTTTTTCTTACTGTCTGAAGACAAATCCCAACAAATTTCTCTTGTCTTAGGACGGTTAGAATAAAAAAAAAAAGCTATTTCTATTTGGCAAATGCCAGAAAATGTAGCAAAAACATTTTTTTGAGATTGTTTCCTTTGTGCAACTTTCCTTGAATTCAAAAATTGACATACATTTGGTCAATATCAGGGATGACTGCCTTTTAACGCAGTTTTGGACAGTCAAAACTTTTGGTTTTCTCAACAATTTGCTAGTTTTCTGGCACACAAACAAAAAGCAGATGCCCACCTGAGGCTGTCTGGGTCTTTGGTGGACATGCCGACTCCCAGCGCATAGAGGATACACTGGTTAGAGGTGAAGCTGAACGAGGTTGGTGGTAGTTTTTGTCCGATAGCTTCCGCCTGAAGAACAAAATTATTATTGTTATTCAGTTACCTCTCAGATCCCCTTTTTCTTCTATTTCACAACTATGCACTACATTCATATAAGATCCATTTTAATGTGTTTTGGTAAAACACATTAAAATCTGTGTAGGAAAATGCAGAAAAACTGTTCTCTCTCTCAAACTAAGCCAAATAAAACAGAACCCTCAGATTCTGCTGCCAACGACTAATATTAAATATAAAAATTAACCAGTACCCGTCTCAGTATTCATGCCAACTTTAGCTGTATGTCCCCAAAGGACAACTGCTATTGCAGCAAGTGAAAATACCATGCAGGTGTAAGACTTAACAAAATATGTAGAGTATATTCATAATGAAAAGACTGGAAGAAAGTAAGAGGCAAATATCAACAAATTATATAATCCTTATGAATCAGGAAGGAGTTAAAATATTAAATTGAAGTAGATAAAAGAATTTCATCTGATTATTTTAATCCTTTGCATTCTTAAGAAATGGGTGTGATGAAAATGGAGTTTCTTAATCTCTTGTAACAGATCAAGAAAGAGAATAAATAAAAAAATACACACCAAGGTGTTTGCTACAAAAAGGAAATAATACGACCACTAGCTAAACATAGCAAACTATGGTAAAAGATTTAACACTTCCTGTTTTCAGTGAATAACACTTTTATATTCAGTAGCCGATGAATTTCATTCATTGTGTGCTTTTAGCAGTCCTCGAGCCTGCGGAGCGGAGGGTGGTCTCTGAAAGCAAGGGAGAATCAGCAGCTCGGGGCTGCGCTCCAGGCCGGGATCAGGCTGGGCTTTGTGAGAGATCAGCACAATCACACAATGGGTGGAGAGAGGCAGCCAAGAATTGAGCCAACTTCGATTTGTGTTTGCATCGGAGGCACCGGGAGGCCTGAAAACAGGCACAAACTCCTGAGCTGAACAGTAATTAACCGTTAATGACAATGAGCAACAAAAGCCGTCCTAAACATCAATGAGGCGAGGCGATCTGCCGGGTCGGAAACGTTCTCAAACCGTCATCAACCGCAGTTTTAGCATATCTGGCGGAACCTCAGGTCATTAATTTCCAACTCCAGAACAAGTAAAAAAAAAACAAACAAAAATGTTTCTGTTTATATTCTTAGCATAATATTCCACAAATAATAACTTTAGTTGCTGGACTTGAAACATAGTCTTATTTGTCACCCTTAAAAAAAAAACATAAAAAAAACATAACTTTATTTACTGGTGCCGGAACTTTAATGAGCTAATTTAATTACATAAAACTTGTATAATTTATCATTTTAATATGCACTAAGGTCCATAGCCAGAACGTTTGTATTTGCATGTTTCTGGACCATCCATGTGTTAATCGAGTCCCACCACTAAGCCACATCCACAAACAGATTAAAATCAGTAAATATCTTTGTGGTTGAGCGCGTATGTTTTTTTTTTATTTATTCATTTAATAAATTAGCAACAAAAACGCTTTTTGAATTGAAAATGTTCATTTTGGCAATAGTTAGATTTCAATTAAAATACGATTCATTTAAATTAATGAATTAAAAACAAAGGAAATTAATTCGATTAAAGAATGTAATCAAATCCCACCACTAGTATGGATTACAAATGGATGCCATACTTTGAGGATTTCTACTCGCAAAAAGCTATCAGAGCTAATTTTTCTTAAGCTTCACAATTATGAGTCACTTTTTGATTTTCTATCACATACAAAAAATCCAATAGACGTCATTAAAGATTTATAAACTTCCTTTTATTTATGATACTAGATGATGATGTTATGTAAATTTCCTTTCATGCATTTTCTGGAAATTAAGAAAATGTTTAAGCTAAGAATTGAACCCAAGCAGCTAAACTCAAACCTCCATTAGAGAAAACAAAGCAGAGAAGAGATAAAAAAAAAAGAGGCTTATGAGACAATTCCATTCTATTCTGACTATTTTGGTTGTTGTTGGGTTTTTTTTTTCGGTTGTTTTTTAAGTTACTGAGATAAAATCTTTCTTTACAAATACAAAACACAAAATGTGAAATGAAGGCTTCTACAGTAAATACATTGTTACAAATAAAACAGAAAGAATACATAACAGTCATATGTATTAGCATCTCTTGGGAATAGTGGCTAAATATAGTCTGATTAGCTAAACTAACACAAAAAAAAAACTAAAGGCTGAAGATGATAAAAATGTACATTTGTGAATATGAAATTTGCCAAATTTAAGAATTATATTAATTGATAGTCATCTGCCAGGATCAGCATAGCTTATTTATTAAGTTTCTTTAATGTTTGCATTTTAAGATTTTATAGTTGGTATTCAGGTATTAATCTTCCAATCTTCCAATAATATATAATTATCAAATGACATTTTCAAGTTTCCTGTCAACTTTAAACATTTTTAAACTCAAACACACAACGGGCCGCTGGATGAACCACCGCCGAGTGCCCCAACAACCAGGCTTAGCAAGTTTTCTGGGGGAAACCTTGTATTCTTTCCATGAAAAAAAAAAAAAATAACATGGTCATACGTTATAATTTGTAATGTTGATACTCAGTTTTCACTAAAATTATTATATTCTTTCAAAACTTTTCAGTAGACACGATAATTCCAGTTTACTGATTATTTCTGGATGCTCTTTGCAAAACATACAGTAGGGGTCATTCTACTCTGACGGATTTGTTTTCAGTTTTTCCATGTGTAGAAGAAGAGCACCTGTTACCCACTGTGCTTATGGGGCTCAGCACTGCCCCCTATCAGGGCCGCATGGTACTTCCTGCCTCACGCTTTGCATTTTCAGATCAGAAAGACTAAATGGAGTAAAAACAGTGGATAAAACAGGAAAGGACAAGCCATCAACTTGGCAGTACTTCAGATATTCAAAACAATAAATTAATAATTATCAATATTGATAGGTATGAAACCATATCATTCAGCTATAGATGCAGCATTGAAAATTAAATCAAGAGAAAACAGTGTTGAAGATAGGAGCCAACTAACTCCATTCAGGGAAAATGTTGTGCCGATTCTTTATGTTGCTCCAGAAAGTGGTTTTAATCTTTTGCCCAATCCTTGTTTATAGTTGGGGGGAAAAAAGAGAAGCTAAATAAAATCTCACCCAGGAGCTCATTTCTGAATAAGAAATTATGAATAATGGAATCAAGTTAATGATTTTATGTTTAATTAAAAAGTATGTATTTAATTGATATGACTCCCACATCTCTGTCTCCCCCAGACAAAAACTCGACGGCCCTCAGGCTCCTGTTACGATGCTAATTGAATGCTTAATGTCCAACACCACAGAGTGTGCTAAAACCTAAAATATAGCAATATCAACTATAGAAAGAGAATGAATTAAACAGAGTTGGAAAGGGATTGCAGCGGCTCATTCATATCAATCAGTTATTAAATGTGAGAAACGTATAGCATTATCACACCTCTGTGGTAGCATTACAGCCACAGCACTCCTGCTGCAGCTGATTTGTCATATTAATGACCGCAGAGCCTCAGCTTAATACAATCCTGCTTGGTATCTCTGTCCTCCTCACTTTGGCAGAGGGGTGCGATTCCCTCTGCATAATATCACCTCTCAGTTGGTCAGAAATCACCATAAAGCCCAGACTCTGAAGGCTCGCTTTTAATTAAAACTGCATTAAAATGCAGATGGGGGAAATGGCGTTCTTTCAGAACTGTTCCCACACTCCTTTTTGATTTCATTTTATATGCTTTCATGTGTTCACACAGATTAATCCCACTGCCTCTTGAGAATATCGGGGGGAGAAGAAAAAAGAAAAATCACAATCAAAAGAACATTATGCTATTCTTTTTCTAAAGGTGGTTCAATGTTTTATTCAAAACTGCAAATATCGTGATATAATAGTTCACTACTTAGCAAGCTGATCTCTAAAAATCTAGTTACATAAAAGTTATTCTCTCTACATTATTCCTGCGTTTTTAGATTCCCTGCATCAATCTGAACTTATACTGATATTCTCTATTGTGTGATTGTTTGAATAGACAGTATTATTGCAGTTCCTTAAAAAAGTATTCACTCATATTTTGTCACATTACACCACTGCAGAGGTGAGTAATATGAACTTAGAAGTTTATCACAATATTTTGTGGTACTACTGTGATAACGATAAGAAGGATAAAAAGTACTACAAACTTTTACTACAAAGCCTACATGGCAAAAATTTTTGGCATCTCTGCATTAAGTTCAAAACTTCAGTGTAGTTTACTGAAATTTTATGCAACAGAACAGATTAATGATGTGTAATTGTGTTAAGTGGAGGAGAAATAATTCAAAAATCTATGTGACCCCATTTACTCTCATATCCTTAAATAAAAATCTGTGCAACTGTACTGTTACAAAAAATATTCTTTGGAAATTGTCTATGCACATCAGCAGTTTTTTTTGCACTGCTGATGTGCAAAAAGAAAAGTGTATTAATTAAATGTTACAAATTTGGATTTCTGTAAATTGAATAATAAACACTGATAAGGCTTAGTACATATAAACTGAACATTACGTCTTCATTGTGCAAAATTCTCCTTTTCTTTTCTGTCCTGATTGACTCTCTCCCGCTGCTCTTCACTCATTGATCCCAGATTCTCAGGAAACCGATCCATATGTGAGAACAAGTCAAGCATTTTGATGCCCATGTTGCATCCATAGTCCAGAAAGTTGACCTGATTGAGCAAAACCAATGTGATTTTTGGATTCGGCACATCAAAATTACCCTAAACCAGTTGAAAAACCCCAGGCAATGTTTTGGCTGTTGCCCAGTGTTATCTATGTTAACTAAGTCCTAATACTGAAATTTAGTGGTGTCTTTATAACAAGTAAAATACAATGACATTACCACAGCTGGAGAACCTTAATATCCTCTTTCGCACTGATGGGCCCACTATACCTACATTATTAGTTCCAATAATAAATAACCTTTTTACCGTTTATAGGTATCACCATCTGCGTTCAACCAGAGAAGTACATTTAATTATTTTAAATGTACAGGATAAGAGATTCATCCAGAGAGTTTGTAGCCTCTGAATTGCATAACAGCATTAAACAGAAAAGCATCTGTGATATTTTACATGCCATGTCGTGAAAGCAGCACAGAAACAATTCTGAATAATACAACAGTTATTTGAATCGGAAACTACAGTCTGTAATTATCATGCGGCCTCTCTGAAACTGTGTAACCTTTTTACTGCCCTGACATCCTCCTGCAAACATCTAAACACATAAAACCATTTAGTGCTGGTAAGATAGTTGTGCACTTGGAGAGGAGCATGTCATAAAATAAACACAAGCACAGCAGCAGCACAGCTTGGTGTAACTTAAGCAATGCGTTGCACAGCAAAGACAGGAATGCAAATGCAACTAGCGGCGCAGCACACAGTCACACACATACGCACGCATGCAGTCTAATGAAGACACAATGGGGATATTTATCTTCAGGCTACAGTGTGACTCTCTTCCAAATCCTAAGCAGGCAGCAGAAACAAAGTGAGGAGGAACCGAGATACCAGAGAGAGACGGAAACATTTTAGGAACAATACTATAAAATCTTTGAATGAACACGGCGAGGGCTGCTCATCCACCACAGGATTTTAAAAAAAGAACAGAATTTTTTTTTTTTTTATTAAAAAAAAAAACACCCCGTTTAGCCTCTGTTATAGTTCCAGTGAGCATTTCTGCAGTCTTCATGCTGCACCGAACCCAAAGATTTAAATTTTTCATCGTATAAATTATTCTGATGACAGTTTTTCTAATAAACTAAACGCCATTGGAGAGGATGATTTTAATGCAGTTATTTTAAGTTTGAACGTGACTATTGCATGCTACGAGTGTGAGGCGGCTGCTGTCCTTGTGGATAATCATTGCACATGGTGTGATTTTACTGTAGTGCTAATCTTTTATTTAAGCAACTCTGCAATATGTGAGCTGTCACAGATTCAGCGTCCGCAGTTCAGCGAGTGGGAACACAGAAACGTGAACAAACACCTACTGAGGGGAGATACTCTGCTGTCCGCAGTCATCTTTTTAAAAAGCTAATCTGAGCAGACGCTTGTCTGGTGTGTCGACTTTTCAGATTTACGGGGGATATCAACCTTCCTGCAGTATGTATGCTGTAGGAGCTTTGCTAAAGAGGGAATTATCATCCCTGACTTTATGCTGTGTGGGTTTATTACAGAGTCATGAGATGCAACGTCTGAAAGAGCCAGAGAGCTTACAGCCGCGTACTTTCAGAAGTCATTACGTCCTTTGTTGTCACACCCACAGGCCACAGGGTAAAACCCTAAAGTTCCTCGTAAGTGCAGCCAACATAAGAAGAAACGCAAGCAGAGGTCACCATGGGTGAACAATGAAACAAGCAGAGCAAAACTGAGGGAGCACACTTTATGTTTTTGACTTCTGGATCACTTCTAGCAGTCTACATTAAACTTTGACTAACGAAGTAAGTATGAAATATTGAAATAATTGCACAATTGTAATCCCATAGAGAGAGTATGGATGGAGAAACCTGAAAAGAAAAGTTATTTCAAAACTTTGTTTCTTCCTTCGATAATTTTTGTAATTTATGAACCGTAGGTCCAGTTCAAAACTTGTCAAAAAAGATTTTTTAATTTGGTGTTTTTGTGTTCCCAACCAGAAACACAAAAGCAAAACCACTGAGGGTTAAAGAATTGAAGCCAAATTCTGATGTTGCAAATCATAAAAGAAGATTTTCAATTTAAAATAATTTCAGGAAAAAAAAGTTGGAAGTTTGTTTTTGGAAATTTGGATTTTTAACTTTTAGGAAACAGTAATTCCCAAAACATTTTTCCACACATATCTTTCTTCTTTTAAGCAAAAGTTGAAAATCACAAAAGCAATTTCCATATTTTTCCAGTTTCTTCAAACATATGTATGCACCTTGACTGTGATTTCAAGCTCTTTTCTGATGATTTCCATGTCGCCTTCAATTGACTCAGCAAATAACATGTGACCATGTGCAGTATTGACAGTAACAAACCAAAATAAATGAAAGTCAATCATGCACTATTCTAAATACGCAAACAAGAAGGTTTCTCATGTCCCCAGCTGCCAAACTGAAATACATTTCCTGTTGCATGGATTCACCTGCAGGAAGCAAACAATCTCTTTGTTAACAAAAACCTGACTGTCTGTCTGGATCAGATATGACTGAGGCTCCCATTCGACTTCTCAGCTTTTTATTATGATAGGTTTATACAATGCATTTATTTGTTTGAATCTTGCATTTATAATGAACAGTCAAAGGTTCTCTCTGGGATTGAAGGATGCATTTGTTGATCAACAAAGATTTTTTTAGGTTTTCTTGTCCATTCAAAAGATAAACTTTTGATTGGAAAACTGAATCGGGTGCATTAAAGGAGCTGGCTAACCTCAATTTTCCTTTTGCCTGACAATATTACTAAAAATAAAAAGGATTCACATCCAGTAGATCAAAACTTTGACCTTTGACTGCATCAGCTAAATCTAAATAACTTGTTAGTTCAGCAAACATTTGTTTCAGCTCCTCAAATTTGCAACTGATTTACAGTTATTTTTACCTAGTTATATGTTTCTTTTTACTAAAAAAAAAAAGTTTTGCTTTTTTAACATCCTACAAACAAAATAAATCAAGGTTTTACTCATGTATATAAATAAAAATACATGATAAAAATAAATGAAACTAGATTCTGTATGTTGAGAATGTTAAATATGATGAGACTGAACTGGAAATTAACAAAATGTCAGTCATAGTGCAACTCCAAAGGGAAATAAAACTTCCTGTTTTTACTTTAATTTTAAAATGATTAGAATTATTTAATTGTTTGCATTAAACTTGAATATTAGTTGTTAAAATATGATTCAGACTAGAAAACTATATTTCCCCTCAAGTCTGAGGCATTTAGTGCTTCAACTACGTTTCAGGTTTCCTAAAATAAGCCCACCAGGAACTTCTCAGCTTGCTGAATCCAAACATTATTCATAACCTGACAACAGGGTGCAAAAATGTTTACAACAGGCATAAAGAGGGAAGTATGGTGAAAATAAATTCAGCGATCTTTAGCCCAGTGTTGAAGAAAAACGGAGCAGAAATTGCATCTTAACTTACAGGATTAAACCCTGATCCTGTTGCTCCGGAGGCGGCAGCTGCTGCTGGATTTGCACCAACTTCTCCATCTGACTCCACTTGAGACAGCACACTCACAACTGAATGCAGAGACTCTGCAAAAAGACCAGAAAGAAAGAAAAATACAGAACAGGAGAAGAGACTCTGAGCCTTTATCATTAAAACCGTAGAAAGTTTTAATAATTATGAGCTGCATCTTCTTGTGCTGCAATATGATCTAACATTCGGCTGACAATGCACAACTACTCTGTCCATATTACACATCGCAAAAACTGGAAAAAAAACCTGCTGATGTAAGATGTATATTTCCCAAACAGAGAGTGACACTAATCTTCTCAATTAGCTCTTACCATCAATCACCAGACATAAATAAAACTTGCTCCCGAAGTTGTCTAATACAACTTAGTGTGGTCATTTTTTAAATTAAAAATAAAAGGTATGCATGCTCTGTCGCTTTAGTTCTGATTTGTTCCTTCTGTGGACTTTTATTCATTGTTTGGTTGAGGAGTTGCTTTTTTGAACAATTTTTCCCTCTGGTTTTGGATTCTGTGCAGCTGCAAGTATTTTTGCTCTTACTTTTTTCTTTTCTACTGATTAGCATCTTAAGCATTCAAAATATACCTGAATTTTGAGGTGAATTAGCAGTGCTTGCTAACTGCTGTTGGTGTATTTAATGACATGTTACTGTGGAAAAGTGCCCGGAAACTGAGCTGTTAGCATTTCATGTTAGCAGTAACAATCTCTTCAGTCAGAGGCCTCTTCGAGCAGCAAGACTGACTGCTACTGGAGATCCTTGCAGCATTTCTGACAACAACTCCTTTAAGATGTAATAATTCTATATCAGCAACATAAATGAATAACTAATTTTACATTTTAAAATAGTGTTTATTTTAATTTAAGATCACGAAAACACACAAGCGACAGTTTAATTGAAGACATCAGTCTAGATGTAGCTTGAAAAAAGATCCTAAAAAGCTCTCATTGTTATACTTATTAGTTCCTTCTTTACGTTGTCTGAATGTGGAGTGTAAAGATTTAAATACCTATGCATACAACATGAACACAACAAGGCAATCCCAGAGAACCGAGGAAGCAGAATCTAAGGGAAGACTAAAGCCTCTCATTACCATCAATCAGTGGCGAGTGGTTACCGAACACGGGCAGCAACAAGTCTTTGCATTAAGCTACAAACGAGGAGGCACAACAAAGCCATGCTAATGAGAGCCGCTCGCACCCTGTGGGAAAACCACCCCCGTTCGGTTAACGTCAACCCCCAACTGCCCCCAACTTAGCATCTGAGAGAACAGAGACGGCCGGAGGAGGCGGAGAGAAATAATAATCAGCGTTGGACAACCTCCCTGTTTCCATCAGACCTTTCCAGGAAAATTGCACTTGTTCAGATTGAACATTGCTTTCACCTTGACTTTCTCCCTTTCTTTGTGAGAGCTTTAACAGTACTTCTTGCTTTTTGTTGAAGCCCATTAACTGTAATTGCTAGTGTAATGGGTCACCTTTAAAATTAGTTTAATGATCTGAAAGAACAAAAGCAATCTATAAAAGGGAAATGCTTCTTCAGAGTACAGTATACATGTGTATTAATAAAAAATATTGTAGCATGGAGCACATTATTGTCCCCAGGTATCACTGACCTTGTACATTAGCTGGCTTGGTGGCATTTTCAAAATCACAGATCGCGTCCCACTGGTCCCGGACCCCCTCAGGAGTCATCGGTTTGTTCCTCTGCCTCACAATCCGGCCCTCGGTTCGCTCCCAGCGTACTGCGCACACGGATACACACAAACGAGGAGAAGGGGGTCACCGCCCGGTAAAAATCCAACGCATACAATACAAAGGAGCCTGGAGCTAATGGATATTACAAACACATGCAGACATCTCTTCAGGAAAACTACACAGAACTCACATTTACCAATCCAGCCTGCACCAGCCTGTATGAAGAGGAAATGTGAGAATAAACCATCACACACTCAGATTAAAGAAGAAAAATTATCTTTTGAAGGCTGTCACTGTCCAGCAGGACAGTTATTTTACCTCGAACAGTCCTCCATTTTCTTGGCATTGTTCATGACAGAGCCAGAGAACCAGAGGGGCGACGTACTCAGGCTTCAGAGATGCCACAAGGTCTAAAGACGCAAAACACAAACATTTAATACGGAGCAGAGTCGATTTATAGTCCAGGATTCCTCTACTAGCACTACACACTGCATAAACCACAGATAGAGAGATGGACGGATGGACGGAACATAAAAAAGAATGGATGGATGATTGACAAAGAGGTGGAAGGACAGAAGAGCTAGTCAGACAGATGGGAAGACGAGTGGACAGATGATGGATGGACGGACGGACGGATGGAAGGAAGCTACATCTGTACATTTTAATCTTTATGTGCAGTATACCATCTCCTTATGTGAACACTCTTGGTAATTACCAGTTATCTAAAGTAGGTTTTTATAGTATGTTTATCACTTACTGTCCAAATAGATCTGAATGCACCACAAGGCTGATTGCCTCTATTTTAAGGTTAATATTTTAATAGTAAAAATAAACAGAATGAGCTGCAAAAATGGAGGAAACAATTTTCCGTTAAAAATCAACTCATATAGAAATTAGAAGCCCATTATAACATACTCTTTTAATACCCTTCATCAACTATGAAATATTTACCTTCAGACGCCATACAGTATGTGTGCTTAAAATATCCACACCCTGGTGATAAGAGAGGAGGAATTCTGCCTTGCTGCGCGCACCATGTTTGCACCAGGGTAAGTTCTGTTCTTTGTCTTTCAGAAAAGTCTGAGTCAGTGAGCATGAACATATGGAACCAAGTCATTCACCAAGGTGAGGCCATCCTGAGACAGTTGGCACAGCACAGCGTGACAGATGCTACTGCAGACAAGCACGGCATGACAACAAAACCATTCCTGTTTATTCCCCGCGTCAACAGAGCTGTAGTCACAGAGCATGTCCATGAACCAAAAGCATTTACAAACACTATCGTCCTGGTCTTTATGATGCTAAAGCTCAAGCACAGAGTCTCATTTTTAACTCACAGACTGGGTAAATAACTAGTTTGTGGGGTAGATTTACTAGGCGGCACATAAATTTCATCTCAGAAAGTTGGATATGATTGAAAAATACATTTATTCCAGTAATTCAGTTTTATTATGGCTTTCAACTAAAGGTAACCCAAACTTCTATTTTTCATGAAATCAGATCGAAAAAAGCAACAAAAAAGAATTTTTAATACAGACAATGCCTAGAGCAGTGGGCTCAAACTGCATTCCTAGAGGGTCAGTGTCCTGCAACATTTAGATGTTCTCCTTGTCCTGCACACTTAAATTCAATGGTTAAACTGCCTCACTAGCATGCAGTCAAACTCTGCAGATCTCTGCTGATTAACTAAAATTGGAGCCAGGTGTGCTGAAACAGAGAGACGCCTTAAAGTTGCAGGACGCAGCCTTGAGGACTGGAGTTTGTGCCTCACTGATATACAGAGTGAGGCACAAAAAGCCATTTCTAAAGAAGCTGCATCTGAGCACTAAGCAAACAAATGGAAAATTAAGTGGAAAGAAGAAATGCGGTAGAAAAGGGCGCACAAGACATATTTGAATTTAATCTTTAGAGATATTTTTTTTGCTGGACTTATGTAATAATTTTCCTGAGCTGTAAGCCATAACTATCAAAGCAAAGGAAATAAGAAAAATGTATAGATTTTTATTAATTGAATAAATACACAATATACTTTCTTGTCTAACTAAAATAAATTAATAAATTAACTTTTAATGATTCATATGTATTGAGGCGTACTATAAAAGATGTTCCGAGCTTTATTTCATATTATTGTGGATAACCAATGCTTTATCATAATTTCTGTGAAGTAAACATTATAGGCATTAAAGGCTTTAGCCGCTCAACCTCTCCCGGTCAGCTAGTCATGTTGCTAAAAGTTAAAAGATAAAAATAAAGTAAGCATTTTGTTGACATATGCTAACATTTTTTAAAAAAAGGAAAGGGTGTGGTTTACATCTACTTTCCTTATGTTGACCAATTCAGTGCAGCGATGCCATCTCTGATTACCTGGCGGCATGACGCTCTCCGTGAGGCGGGACCCCGCCACAGGAGCGATTGTGTTGCAGTGGATGTTGTACTTGCGTCCCTCGATGGCCAAAGTGTTAGCCAGCCCCAGCAGGCCTAACTTGGCAGCGCTGTAGTTGGCCTGGCCGAAGTTACCATAAATGCCCGCAGCTGACGCAGTCATGATGATTCTGGTCACAGAAAACAAGGCTGAGTTAAAGCACTTTGACAGAAATCGCTGTGCAGGAGCAGGAGACAGCAACAACCCACACACAGTCTCCCAGGAAAGATACTTTCCATGCATGCTGAGCATCTTTAAGCACCTAGTCATTGCAAAGAAAGAATATGTTCTCTTCAGCAACCGTGAGAGTATCCAATCCATATTTAGGAGCTCAGGGATGTTTATACATCAAACCCACAGGATATTACTTGTGCGTACAATTTCGTGCAGGCGGTTCAACTCAGTCGAGAAGAAGTAAAAAGGTTAAGCATCAATGCCACATTAACTGCAGGAGACATCTGCAAAACCTCACTGCTTATAAAACAAGTAGTGATCCATAGCATACAGCCTACAACAATACAATCTCCAAGGGACTGGCAATGACAAAATGCTTTTCGCATCAATAGCTATTATGCACAAAGGACATGGAGTACAAATCTTTTGGCATTTACAGAGCAACACTGAGAAAATGCTGCATCAGATAGCTGGTAGAGAGGATAAAGCTGTTCAGTGACAGTATTTCTCCATGACATCAGAGACAAAACTGGAGAGTCAGGTGACTGACATTTCGTCTTTTCTTTTTATGTCTCCTCAATATGACTTTTCTTTCAAGCGCACAATAAATTCTTTACTTAGGGTGGCTGCACACAAAGATTGAATTTCAGGCCTGAAAATGAGAAATGGAAAACATATAGTCAAACAAAAGAAAATTTAAAATGATTTCTGTCTCTATTAAGAAAAACACCATAATAGCATTTGTCAAGGTATTGATTTAAAACTCGCACAACTATTTTCAACTGCTTTCTGCTAGACTTGGTCAACACCAGCATGCTGCAATGCAAAGAAAGTTTCTGCAAAAAGTTAAGTGTTTAAAATGTTATATTTCAATTCAAGCAGAGCAGCTTCTATGAACCCATGAAGGGCAACTGCCTCCTACTTTAGGCTAACGACCTTCCTCCGCTAATTATAATCCAAAACAGCCACATCTAAATAGACCTGTCACTGTTAGATGCATTTCTATACGGCAGTGCAGGTGTAATTAACATTTATTACTGTTAAGTGGCCATTAGTTGTGCAAGGGAATTGAAAGTGTCTTATAAAAAAAAGATTGTAACACACAACATAATTAGATGTCTAACTAAGATGCATTTATTGCAACATAAAGGGCATGGTGTATTAAAAAATACAAATCAATACAAAGTACTTTTCCTGTGATATATAACAAAATATATAAAAAACTCTAGAAATATGCCACTCATGGTAACAGCAACATTTGAATTCACCTCTTTCTACTCTTCAAAATACTATTTGATACTTCATCAAAAAGGAAGACAAAAACAGCCCAAAACCTAAATTTTTTTTTTTCTTATTTACTTTTCTCTATTTAGAGTACAGCAAATAAGACTATATTTATAATAGAGCTCCTTCAGTGGCAGACTGCTCCATCCCAGGTGCACAACAGAGCGTTCTCATAGGTCCTTCCTCTGAGACTCCTTGATCATCACTGATCCCAACAAACTAAATAAATCTTTATAACTCTGTTGTTTCCACTTTTCACTTCTTGTAAACAGTCAGTTGTTTTTATGCACATGTAAAAACAAATTTACATGAAGAGATTTTACAGCTGAATTTGTGACAAACCTAAAGATTTTTTGAGATGCATCTGGAGATTACCAAGTTACAAACCTTTTTGAGCCAGAATTGTATCTCTCCTGAGCCTGAGTATAAATGTCAACTGGAAGCTGCTTGCTTTGATCCTCACCTGCCAAAATTTTGTTTTTTCATGTGGTTCCAGGCAGCCCGCGTTACCAAGAACGACCCTCTTAAGTGAACTCT
Organism: Girardinus metallicus; assembly: GCA_903067095.1. Classification (NCBI taxonomy): domain Eukaryota; kingdom Metazoa; phylum Chordata; class Actinopteri; order Cyprinodontiformes; family Poeciliidae; genus Girardinus; species Girardinus metallicus. The sequence continues at coordinate 81,621 of CAEGAE010058467.1, forward strand.
ATGAATAAGGTCTGAAATGACAACCAGCATAAGAAAAATACTTTTTTATATGTATCCAGGTGACTTGTCTCATAACTTGAGTTACTGATAAATAAGTAAATAAATAAACAGTTTTTTTAATCCAAACAATCTCTTTACCCCAGTCCAAGTCACTGGTTCTGGCAAATGAACGGTCACGAAGTATTCTGGGTAAACAAAGGCAGAAAAAAAAAATAACAATGTAGGAGCTAACACTTAAAATTCACTTTCACATTATTATAATGGTCCACACTTTAATTACTGTAATAAATGTGTTCTAATACTAGAGGATCTCCATAATTATAACTGGGGAATGACTTACCCAGCATTGTTCACAACAACATCTGAAAAAGAAGAATATTAACAAAATAAATTCTAGAAAAACCACCACTAAAAATCATTTACTGATTACAGCTTTCCAAAATTAAATACAAACCAATTCTTCCAAAGGCATCAAGGGCACTTTGGATCAGTTTCTCTCCATCTTCAACAGAATCTATATACACAAAAGAAAATATAGAGGATTTTAAGACTTGATATTATACTAGTTCAGATCTAAATCTCGGCTCCACTGTTTCTGATTGCATTTTCAGAGAGGAAAAAAATGAAGAGTTCAAAAATACATAATAAAAACATCAGAAAAAGTTTTACTTTACTCTATTTTTGACTACAAAAGCAACAATCGGGCATTTAGTTAGATGATTAGTCACCCTACAACAAATCTGATATTTAAAAAAAAAAAATACTAGTAAGACACATGGAAGCCTTGTTTGTACAAGATCTATTTTTTCACATTGAAGAAGCACAAAGAAAATAATATGGGGTTCTATCATTATCAAAACTTGCTAAAAAAGTCATCAGTTAGAGGGACAAACTGGAAAATAAGTCATACAGTTTTCCTATCTGCTATCAAATAACCAACATACTACATTTAACAGAGAGAAGTCCATGTTTCTCACCATAGTTTGCCACAGCTTTGCCCCCCTTTGCTCTTATCTCCTCCACCACCTTATCAGCAGCTGCAGAACTTCTTCCACCCCCTTTTGTGTCTACCCCAAGGTCATTCACTTTATTGCAAAAAAAGAAGACAAAGATTAGCAACACAGCGCAAATTGTGCAGTTCTCCAAAACAGATAACCCTAAGCGAAAATTGAACTAAAGGAGAATCTTGGTCAGAGATGAGAGCAGAATTCAAAGTCAATATTAAATGCAGCATTTATTTTTGCCGACAATCGCAGGTGAGCACAAAATCCAATCACTGTTGTTGCAATAACTGCAGTGCACATATCTCAAATACCCTATAAGGTACAGCTTATCTACATAAGTGTACCTCCACACACACATAATTTCTTCAGAACTAAACATCTGAAACAGAGTTTTGGATGGAATAATACTATAACATGATGTGAAGCTCAAAAAAGTAGATTTTTTTAAAATAGAACTTCTTTAAGAATGTTGTTTTTATACGTGATCAGAAGCAATACAACTAACTGATTAAACATAATTACAGAAACCCTAGGTAATAACGTTTCATGTCAACAGAGTGCAAAGCTTGCAGGACTTTTATTCTGAAAATCTAGCAATTAGTTTAGATGTAATTGTTTACCAACTACAGAGGCCCCTCTTGAAGCGAATGCCAGTGCATATTCTTTGCCAAGGCCTGTAGAAAGGAACACAGGAAAAATAAAACAAGTTAAGCAAAATTTTCACCAGACTCTAATACCCAAATCCAGCAGCAAGAGCTGCTTCATGCACGTGCCCTTTCACACACTTACAGCAGAGTAATAATAGGTCGTTGCGTTATTTGCACTTTGCTCCCCGAGTTTACAAATGAAACAGTCTTATTGAACATAAAATAGCAACATACGTGTTTAATATCTAATCATAACAATGATTTTCTATATCTGCTAGTAATTTTGCAGATTCGTCGCCACTTTAGCAATCAGCAAAATATACAGATTTACAACTGGGCGTGTAATATAAAGTAAAATAGCAGTGTGGTGCACAAACTGCTTTCGTAACTTTTCTCTAAAAGAGTTCTCCAAACAAATGTCAGCCACATTTAGCCAGCTAGCATCCGAAGCTAACGCTCTAAATGCTATTTAAAGTGACGGGCAACACACGGAGCTGCAGTTTTACCTCCTCCAGCGCCAGTGACAAGCACCACTCTTCCTTCGAATGACAAAGACATTTCTGTGGACTCTCTGTTTCAGGGACGGACCGTCTACGATGCTTCACCTGCAGGACTGAATGCTGGAAAGTGACAGTAGTGACAGAGAACTACAACTTCCGCATGAAGAGGGGGGAGTCTCAGTCCTGACCAATCAGATACCTGGAATTGGTGACGCTGCTTTAACGACGCTTTGTTTCACGTGGAGGCTGTACAGTTTGATGTAATGTCTTAAAACAGTGCTTCTTGTTCTCTAACGACTTTTAATAATGTCCTTTATGTTTTAAACAAATGTAATTATTTTACATTTCTAAACATTCGTTTGTGTATTGTTTGTATTGCTCCCACTTGATTCATGTCTTCAAACTTCAACAGGGTGATCAACTCAACAAAGATAAATCCTCTTATTATTCTTTGGGTGATGTCTGTGTCATTTCCAAACAGAGACATATTTACTGGGTTAATTAAGACAAATAAATAATTAAGTATGTTAAATATAAAAAGACAGAGTCTGGCATTTCTTATCACTCTGTTTCAAATAAACAAATAAAAATACTAGTCAGTACATGAAAATAGAGGGAAGTAACAGTTAGATAAACAACTCAAATGCTTTCATAATTAATTGATTAAGTCAGAGGCATCAAGGTTTTTTAATACAGAATTTCTTAGTAAAATCATATTTTTATTTACACTTGAAATAACCTTTTCAGGTGTATGACTTCCAAGTTTGAAAATGTAAATGCAGTTTCCAAAATATTCAGAACTTTTACAATGCATTTTATAAGTATAACTGGCTTCACCCAAACAATAGTTAAAAATTATTTTCTTAAATGTTTATATTTAAGAAAATAAATATAAACATTATAAAAAAAAGTGTAAGAAATTACACTTTTTATAGTATTTCAAAGTGAATCAAAATGTCACTTTGAAGGATGCTTCTTTACTAGTTCGATGGGCATGCACTGATTGCCTCTAGAAAATTATTTGTGATCTCCTTTTTCTTTTGCATTGTTAGCTTAACTTCCAGCTTATTCCTTTAGACCAACCAGCTGTAAATTTATTTGTTTTTTCATTTACATAGCATGAATTAGAAAAATAAAATCCAATTAATTATTAGTAGCTGACTGCTTCTTACTTCTTGATCATGGATTAATCCCATCCCGCTAAACTCGAGCTGCTTAGGACTGATGGCTGGTCATATAAAGTATGATTTTAGGAAATCTTTTATCCTGTTAAAAAAAAAAAAAAAAGAAAAGAGTTGTTCCTCCCCACTGTTGCCACATGCTTATTTAGGATAAAGTCTTGCAGTAAAGTCAGATGGACATCACTAGACGCAAAACATTTGGGATTAAATGATTTAATTAGTCTGCATTTGGCTTCAGTATATTGTAAGGTTGCTTGAGTTTCAGTGTTTGCAGCAGGATGTCAATCTGAATATATGACTGTATTGTATTTTAATTAGTTAGATTAACCAGAACCGAATCGGAACCCATAAAAAATTACATTGAATATATTCAATACTTATTGAATATATATTCAATAAGTATATTGAATATATATGGAACAACTTTATGTTGTTTCATAAATCTGTTCTGAATTGGTGCATTATAAATAAATCAACATATACTTTCTCTTTCAATGCTGTTTCTCCATTTTGCTTATAGTTTTTATGGATAAAAAATTTGTTTTTGTTTTCTTTTATGATCACGTTGACAATTTCACATATTTTATCCTAATACATAAAACATTACAACTAAAAAGGATTGCAACAACTTGTGAGTCACATCCAAGAAGATTGGCTTCAAATGCATGTATATATTTTTATGCCTCTTACAGCTTTTGTTCCCCGTTTCTCGCTACTGCAGAATCCTCCAAGTTCTTGTCATGTTTTACTCTGAGCTTGTCAAAATAAACCTGTCATCCCCTCTTGACTGTGGAACAAGCAGGGGCGCCCAGCAGTGTGTAGATGTAAACATACAGAAAATAATAAGACAGCACAAAAATAGCTCTAACAGTGGTAAGTGAAAGTCCTCCATTTGTTATTCTACTTTACTCCATTGTTTGCACATTGTATAAGAAAACTACCATTGCCCTTCACCACTGCTTATTTTTCCCATACTGGACACACATTTTTTGTCTTTGTAAGAAATCCAATGGTGTGAAAATGTTGTAAATCACCCAGCTTCTTTGTGCTCTACTTCAAAGAATCTTCTTTTTTTTATTATTATTATTTAAAAGTATCTCAGTATCTTTCATTGGACTATTTCTGCTTATTCAAACTGAGGTCTTATGAAACTAAATGAAATAGTAATTACCTCATTTAGTTCCACACTAAATGAGGTAATTTAGTATGAAAATTACTAAATTTTCATACTAGATTATTAAATTTAATATGAAACAGATGAAAGGGTACAAGTGGAGGAGCCCAAAAAAATCAAGCTTGAAACTATCTACAATAGTGGAACAGTGTCTTAAAGTTGCATCTCTAGTAAGGAATGCTTCAATTTCACCACAAACCATAAATCTAGAATGTTAACATTTGTTTACATAATTTATAATCTATTTATTAAATTGAATTTAATACTTTCAACATACATAGTGTTGAATCCAGCACTAAATCCTTTATATTTAAGATATAAAGAAATTGTCAAGTTTACTTAATAAAAGTGCAGAGAATAGTAATCAGAACTTGATTGTTGTGTTACTCTAGCTACAATCTGATGAGTTTAATCTTTGTGTTTGAGGTCAGTTTACCTCTCAGCAAATAACCAGTTTTCAGTGATTGCCTTTAAGCTCATCCAATTATATTTGCTCTCCTATGCAAATATGTATTTAAACGCTGTTAGTGTGGTGGGGATGTTCTCAACAGGAAGAGGACCCCCTAAGTCATACTGCTTTTAAAAATAAAATTAGATAATAATAATAATAATAATAATAATAATAATAATAATAATAATAATAATAATAATAATAATAATAATAATAATAATAAAGAAAAAAAATCTTAAAATAAGATCTGAAAAAAGTAAAAAAATTGCAGGTAAACTGCATGTGTAAGTTCAACTATTGCCTGTAAATCGCTCTCAATATGTTGTTTTTAACTTAGAGGGTGTTTTTTTTTTTTTTTTTTCAAATTTAAATTTCTGAATTTCTTTGCCTGCAAAGGAACAAATTTCTCACCATACAAACTTGTGCCAGTCCTGGTGGGAGGAAGCCGGAGTACCCGGGGCGAACATGCAGACTCCGTGCAGAAAGACACCAGATCGGGATTTGAATTCAGGACTTTCTGGCTGGATAAATCATGGGTACAGATATTTATTTAAAGTATTTAAATGCCAGTATTATTTAAACTATTACATAAATAATTGATTACTGAAGGATCTTTTTGATTGTTGTACTTCTGGGAATAATACGCTATAGGGATGTAATTAAGCTTTCTGGCCATAACAACCACGGCATCCCTTAATAATATAAATACGTGATATGGGAGGTGGGGGGGGGGGGGTTAAATAAAGTAAAAAAAAAAAACAGACTGTCAGCATCGATATGAGTGAACCGAGAGAGAAAGAGAGAGAGAGTAAGAGAGAGAGAGAGAGAAAGAGAGAGAAAGCCCCGGACGTTGGCTGCTTTCCTCAGACTCTCCAAGGAGGCAGAGATGGAAACAGGATGAACCTGGCGGGGAGTTGCTTCACAGGAAAGTGCCTCTGGGGTGTCGTTACCCACTGGCATCAATACCAGAACCGACTATTTTGGTTGGGAAGGAGGCAGAGAGACTTTCAGTGTTTGTCGATGCTTAAGGATTACGGACTCTGGCTGTAAGGGTTTGGATAGCTACCTACTTATTTCTTTCATGCCCTCCTCTGCCATAGCTAACGCAGTTTTTAATTATCATTTTATTACCCATACTCAAATTCTCTCAAAAATGTCAAAATAGGCTTTGGCACCGACGGTGAAGATGTTTTTGTGGCGTCGTGCTTCGCCTCCGTTGGACGCAGGTGCGCTTAGATTCACAAACCTGTGGCCGGGCGCTTCTCTGTCACTACGCTACGATATTCGGATAGCCGTTATTTTTCGTGTTTCGCTCTATTGCGCATGCCTCGTGTGAGATCCAGAATGCTGCCCCGACGCGACTCCGCTTCGTCCTGGCCGCGATGTAGCAGCAGCAGTAGAGGCAGCAGCAGCGGAAAGTGGAGAGGAGCGGAGGACTGAATGAGAGAGAGAGAGAGAGAGAGAGAGACAGAGAAGGGGGGGGAAAAAAAACATGCGCTGGCAAAAGTGGCTTCACCAAAGGATTTAACCCGAGATCCTTCGCGAAATAGACAACAGTGTCACGAAGTGAAGAATGTCAGGGACACCACATGCGGAGGCAGAAGGAGTAGTCTCCAAAGTAAAAGTGAAAAAGGAGATCAAGACCATCGTGGAGAATTTGGAAACCATCCTGGGAGACCTTAAGGATGTGGCAAAGGAGCTCAAAGAGGTACATTTTTATTCGTGCTGAAGATGTGTGTTTTGGTATTATTGTTTCTAACTCTCCAGGTTGAGGATGCTCTCTTAGGATATTTTGCCTTACAAAAGATGGGAGACTGACGTCCACTTCACTGTGGCCTGAATTGCGCTCCTCCTCCTCCGCCCCCATGCCCAGGGATGCATGTGATCATTATGGCCAACATGAAAGACATTTGGCACATGAGGGTGTAGGGGTGCGAAATGACAGGACAGCTCTTTCTTCATCCTGACTCACAAGCCATGATGAAAGTGAGAAAATGTAATCACAATTAATATTTAATGGACAAGTTGGTCCAACCACAGAGGGACTTTTTGCATTGCGTTTCATCATCTGAATGCAGGCTGTTGTTCGCTGGGAATTGTCTCCTGCTAGATAATAGGAATGCGTTTTCATCTCTTTTAAGGTGTCTCTCGCTGTCTTTTTTATTGTCTTTCACTAATCCCAAACAATCAGTCTGTGTGTCCGTTGCCTTCCCTGTTAAAAAAAATCTCAACTCTTGCAGCTCAAGGGCATCTCCAGAAAGTTTTTCATAGGTCTGGCGGGACACAAGTGAGTTGGGTCAAGCGGAGCTGGGAATGAGTGATAGCAATGTGAAGCCTCCCTTCCTTCCAAAAATGACATAAAAATAAGAGATGCACTAGTTAATCAGGAGATTTTCCATTCATTGACTTAAAAATACAATTCCTTCTTACTTATTTGTCACACACACATTTTCTGCCTACAAATCCATCAACCGCCTGCGTACACCTGGACCCACTTTTCTATTTTAGGAAAAAAATCAAGTAAAGATTAGGGAGCAGAGGTGCACTGTTTGCAGTTTTTTTTCTGATTGTCGATTACCAATCTTTAAAAAACAAATTTGGCCGATACCATATTTTCTTTTGTCTGAAATGTCGCTGAGTTGGCACCAGTGGGTTGAATATTGTTACTGGCAAACCTGCAGACATGACCTGGTGGGCCGGTCTATCAGTCAAACCTCTCTCACTTGAGAACAGAAGAGGACAGTGGATGATTTTTAGACCTTTGCTGACTTATGACAAGATTGGTGGGTAAGATTGATTGGTTTCATATTTAAGTACTGACCGATCACTGATCTTCCAATATTAGGGAAATCAGAGCCGATAAATCCATGCACCCCTAGTTGCAGCAAACACTTTTTAGCTGCACTGGATCGACGTTGGATCACATTCGAACCATAAACAAACTGCTCTAGAGTTTGTTTTGAACCGCACTGAGGATACCTCCTCCAAATGGTCTCAATACAGTTGTTTTGGTTTGCGCCCTGTGTTCACAGCTATATAAACGAACCGGACCAAGGGGGAAAACAATCAGAGTTTGTTTTAAACTAAAACATCTCTGGTGAAAACACCTTAAAAGTTGCAGAACATGAGTGTGAGTTGTGCTCCCTTCCTTTTCTATTGGATTCAAAACTTCAAATTTGATCTAAAAAGTTAAAGATAACTGGCAGTTCATATCTGCGAGGAAATCCTGATCTGTGTGACTTTATTGAGAGTAAATAAAAGATTGAGAAATTCACTGGCGAAACTCCAAAATTCCTTCCTTTTCAGATCAGTGGTAACAGTAACACTTTTCAGTGTGGAAGTTGTTACTGTGGGAAGAAGACCTGAAGTTAGCCATTAATTAGTTAGGTGTTTAAATGTTATGTTTTAGCAAGCATGGACGCACAAGAGGCTATACTATTGTAAAATCTAAATATGTGACCTTATTTCAAAAAGGTATATATATATTCAGGCTGCTGCAGCAGATAGCATGCCCTCAGTTAGTTATTTTCAGTTAGTTTTTTTTGTTGCTTTTTTTTTTTTTTTTTTTTTTGCTTGTTTCCTTCCAAACCTTTTTGGCTATGAAAAGGTCTGGTACAGGACATGAACTTGCACAACTTGCACCCGCCTTGGCGATGCTTCAGTGAATAAGGGATGGAGTGTTCTGACAAAGAGCCAACTGAAAGCATCACAAAAAAAAACAAAACAGCTTTTCTATTATTTTGAGTCATCAGTTTCTGTTTTTATTGGGATATTCTGGATTTGGAAATGTTCTCAGGCTTTTGGAGATTTCTGTGAGGATTTACATTTTTAAGAGATCAAACGCAGAGACTACTGTTAACCATTTTAATCATGTTGAGATGACATGCTATAGCCAGTTTGAAATGTGAAAATAATAGTAAAGTGTCATATTAAAGTGTAGTAACACTTTTACTTTTTTCTAGTAAAAGGCTAGAAAAAATATTTTGATTACTGTTTTTAAAACTTCTTATGTAATTCTTTGTAATCTGTCAAAGCTTTACAGAAGAGATCTAAATTGGACACAATGCTCAGAATTTGGCATTAACAATATATTTTTTTTAACCCATTGAAAAATACACGCTCATATTTTAATGTTATATGAATAAAAAATGTGCATGTATGGTTGTGTGGCCTCCTTGGTGGAACCCCTGTCAACTACCTATGCATTAAGAGCTCAGGGATGAAGAGATAGAGATGCTAATAGGAACTCACACATATGGCTCTGGGTTTATACTTTATATTTAATTTGAATTTTAAATATTTATACTACAGGCTATTCTCACTGAGTCCCTCTGTGACTTGTTTTCAGGTATCAAATCAGTTCTTCTGATTCCAGTCATAGAATCGTGGGCTGCCACCTCGGTTGTAATCAACCTGCAGTCGTTGTTGGTCTTATGTTTGCATTCCAGCACTGGGTACACACCAGGCATCTGTCCCAAACCTTTCACCTTAACATGACAAGCTGTCATTCTAATGAAATCTTATTGCATACAGCCCCTGCTTCCTGCATTATGGATGGCTACTCCACAGCATCTGCCTCCCTGCATCCCTTTTCTCCTTCTCCTTCTTCTTTTCTGTTTCTTTTTTTTTTTCTCTCCTTCTCACAGTTTGAGATTAATAAAACTTCTTTTGTCCTTTTCAGCAGTTTACAATCCATCACAGCGGGCATCAGAGTTAAATGACAACAGGAGGGCATTGTAATCTGTCTATTGTAATCTTCGCTGATGTGCCCTTTTCTTTTATTTTCCCTTTCTTGTTTCTTTTATTATTACTTTTTTTTTTTTCTTCCTTGCAGGAAATTGTATAGAGGATCAGTTATTCTGACACCGCTCACACATTAAACACAGGGCTGGAGGGGATGTTACTATCAAAGCCAGTGTTTGGGGCATAATCCGTTTGAAATGCGTTTATCTGTTAGAACTCGCAGAGAGGGCTGGAGCTAAGTCTGGCTCTGAGGAAGGACCCTGCTCGGATGCTTGGCACAGCGGCCCAGGCTGCCTGGCCTAAAGCGGGGACTGCACACTGGGATACCGGTATTACCTCTTGTGTGTGTCCCAACAAATTATCCACTTAAAGACTGCATGAAGAGTTAAGCTCTCTCCACTCGTTTTATTATTTTCTTCTCTCTACTTCGTTCCTTGTCTCTCCGTTTCTCTTTTGATCACCGTTAGCAAATCTAGACAAGCATTTAAACCCCACAGGTCAATAAATGCTCTGTGCTATTCTTCACAACATAGCAATAAGTACATGATTTGAAGGAAAATCCATATATTTGTGTTCATTTCAAGGGGTCTGGCATTGAAACTGTGGAACTATAAAAGTATTCATGCCCTATAACAATTTCTTTTTCAACATTTCGTCATTTTGCGCAAACTTTAACTCTAAGCAGGGCGTAACTGCAATGTAGAAGTAAAAGGATTGCATGATTTGAAAAAATTACTTATCAAAACCAAACCTGAAAAGAGTGACATACATTTATGTGCGGATGTGTCTACATAAAATCCAGTACAGGATTTTATGCAGACACAAAGACACCCAGGACAAGGTGTCTTTGTGTTCTGCTGGTAGGTGAACCTTTGGGCCAGTCTAAGGTCATTTTAACTCTATTCAGTCCAGTTCATTTAAATAGTGCCAAGTCACAGCTCAAGGCAGTTTACAAAAACAAGTTGTTTCAATTTATTCATAGATACATCCTAGTTGATGGTAGTTATCAAACAGTGCATTAAGTTCAGTTCACTATTCAAACAGTTTTCTTTCTGAGAAAACCCAGCAAATTGCATCGAGCCATTGACTTGCAGCTTTCACTCCTGGACGAGCATGTGGAGACGATCGCTTGCATTGTGTCGATGACTTTAAAGCAATCCCTCATTCTGAGCATGCAAGTAGCAACAGTGGAGAGGAAGAACTCCCCTTTAACAGGAAGAAACCTCCAGCAGAACCAGCATCTGGCTCAGTACAAGCAGTCAAATCTGACTAGGGGTTTGAGAAGACACAGCAGATACACACAAAGAAAAACAGAAGAACTGATGTGGGAGTACTTTCTATGTTAATAGCAGGAGAGGGAGAGAGTTTAGTTGTTGGCAGCATTGTCTCAGTTTATGCCTCCTTCCAGGAAGGCAGCAGAGCCAAACAGAATACCAGACCAGATGTATCTTCTATAGAGAGAAAAAAACCCCTATAAAGTTAACAATTGAAATAACAGCAAATAATGCAAATTGGAGAGTAGCAGAAGAAGAAAGTAGCAGAGTGAGAAAAAGTGGTCAGATTGTCCTCCAGCGGTCTAAGTCTATAGACTTAGCTATAACTATAGAGATAGCCCCACTTGGCAACATATCTCTGTTTTTAACAAAGATTTATCTAAAAGAAAAGTTTTAAGCCTAGTTTTAAAAGTAGACAGAGTCTCTGCCTCACAGACTAAACGTGGGAGAGGAGCCTGATAACTAAAGTTTCTGCCTCCCATTCTACTTGTAGAGTTTCTAGGAACCAGCAGTAAACCTGCAGTCTGGGAGTGAAGTTCTCTGTTAGGAACATGTGGAACAATGAGATCTCCGATGTTTGATAGAGTCGGTTATTAAGGGCTTTATATGGGACAAGGAGAATATAAGATTTCTTTCTGGATTTAACAGGGACTCGATTGATGGAAGCTAAATTAGGAGAAATATTGTTTCTTTTTCACTTGAATCAGAACTTTTGTTGTAGCGTTTTGGATGAGCTGGAGGCTTTTAACTTCATTTTATACATTATAAACAATTACAGTAGTCCAGTCTTAAAGTAACAACTGCATGAACTAGACTTTCAGCATCACTCCTGGACAGGATATTTTCTAATTTTGCAGCCTCTTTTAGGCTTTTATAAAGATTTTCCCTATATTTAACTTAACCCATTCTCTTATCAGCTTAGACCAGGTTTCCTTTCCCTGAGGAAGAAAAACATCACCATGTTTCACCATGGGAATGCCGTGTACAGGACATTATCCAGTGTTAGTTTTCTGCCACATATTGCTTTGTCATACTGTTTTTATCCATTAATAAACTTCTGAGGTTCTTACAGAACAGCGCTATTTATACTGATATTAATCTTACACAAGTGGACTCTATAATTGCACCACTCATGATGGCAGTATGTTGGAATAACTTTGTTACCTTAGTTCTGATTTGTTATTTTTGGAGACTATAGTTCATAATTTTTGGGGCTGAGGCATTGCATGCTTGGATAATTATTCCCTCTGGTTTTGGATGCTGTGTAGTTGGAAGGACTTTTGCCCTTGCTTTTATACTTCTGGACAGTTGTAAAGGTGTGTAGCCCTGCCAACAAGGTATTGTTTTGCAACTTGGAGCAAAACAAAGCTCAAACAATACCAGAGACAGATTTAAAGTGAAGCAGCAAAAGAAAATGAGGTCGATAAGCAGTGGTTACCAGCAATACACATCCTCTAGACATGTTACCGTGTAAAACAGTCTCTGCTGCCCAGAAATTGAGCACTTATGTCTTGACCATCTGTAACAATGTCTTCAACCAGAGACCTCTTTAGATTTTTTTCTGTCAGCTAGGTGCTTATCTAAATGCTTATCAAGACTGACTGCTTCCAGAGAGGAGCTACAACAACATTTAATTTTACATTTTGATAAATCATACTTTTGAATTGAATAGAATAATTAAGTGATTTATAATATTTAGGGATATCTGGTTAAAAGGTGCAAAATATAAATGCCAAAAAGCAAAGAAAACCTTGTACCCTTTACCTTCCACTTTATATGTATGTGCTGGTGTGTGTTGTATGAAGAGCAATCCCTGTGAAATACATAGAAATTTATAAATGTCAAGGGACAAAATGTCAAAAAAGTTCAAGGAGCATAAAACCTGTTGAAAGGCTCCGTAGACATTTTGTGCTAAAGTTCTTTTCTTTCTAGTTCTTACAAATTCAGGCAGTGATTATTAAAATATTCAGTTGTGTGTATCAAAGCAAAACAGCTCTAAAAAAGGGAAAATAAACAATTTAATTCGAGAAGGAATATTTTGGGTGGACTTTTAAAAGTGGTTACAAAACCTTTGTGGAGGTTGGAAGATACTAACACCTACTAAAGCTCAAGTCCCCTATCACCTTCAAATAGATCAAGTGAGAAATGGATGGATGAATGTGTAGATAAACTTATCAATCATCAAGTCCCAAAAACATCTGTACATTTGTAAATTTTGTCCAAAAGAAATCATTGATATTTCTGTGTAAGCTTTAATGGCAAACTAAAGTCCTCTATCTTCGGTATCATCTATATTTCTTATTTCCAAAGGGTTCAGATAAAATCCAGTACAAATTTCTGCTGCATTTTTTAACCAATTTTCCAGTTTTCCTTATTATACACTTGTATTCACTGCCTCTCCTAATTGTTTTCCGCAGTGTTCTCTGTATTCATAAATTATATAACATTCAGAGATAACAGATTCATTCTGTTACTTAAGCAGTTCTTCACTGTGCCGACTTTGGAACAGACTGCCCGCCTATTGATTTTTCATATCTTCTTGCCCTCTGTTTTCTTCCCAAGCTCTTCTTATATAAATTATCGCTTTTATGCCTTTTTATTTTGCATTGGAATTTATGCTCTATATTATCGAAGCCACAACTCAAGAAGTTGTCCAGTAGATTTTGCTATGAATTATATACATATTTAATGGATCTTGTGTGTGCTTGCAGTTGACATATAGTGAAAAAGAAGTCTTAACTCGTACTTTATGCTCTGTTTTTTTATTTTTTTTTGGGGGGGGGGTATTGCTTTGGTTTGTTTTTCTCTCATTTTCAGTGCCTGGTCTGGCTGTTTTCAGAGGAATGTCTAATTTTCTGTTTGTCAAGCGTCTTAACTCTGACATATGAGTCATTCAGGCATGAGAAAGCTCCTTAAATTCAAGGGATGGACCAGGGCTGTGTCTACACATAACAGACAAATAAGCATTTAGATAAGCACCTAGCTGACAGACTGTTAAAAAAGCAAGATGTGTTACCTTTTGTTCTAGCTGAATCTGTAAGAACGGCTATGACAATACAGTTTTACACACATAAAGCTGTATTTTAGTGCCATCAAGGTGATTCCCAGGCAGCTTTTAGCTAAAAGCTTGGCATACAGTAGATGAACTGGAGTATGATGAATCTCTCGGGTCTTTGCTGGAATATGTTCTGTCTCTTAAGGACATCACTTTTAGAGACTGTTCATCTCCTCTAGGTAGTGTTTTAACACCTTTGTCTGCATTTTGTGCTCTTGCCTTAAACGTCTTTGTTTGAATTTTATGTAGGAAGGATTATTTTACATTTAGTGCTATATCTCTTAACTTTTATTTTCTGAGACAGCTAAGTTTGTTGTTAGTTGTGTACAGTCTAGGCCACATTGTCACACACTTGGCCTTGCAAAACTATTCATTGTCTTTTTTTCAGCTTCTGTCACATTACAACTACAAACTTCAATGTAACATATCAGGATTTTCCATCATTAACCAACACAAAGTAGCTCATAAAAGTGAAGTGGATGCAAAAACACACATGGCACAGTATATTGAATAACAGTCGACATCCCAATATCAGTCTGTAATTTTGCAGTCGCAAACAGCTTTGCTTACTGCATATCCATAACATATTAGGCCAGTTAAATGAACTAGCAACCCTTAATGCCTACACTAGTTTTATTTCTTTAGTGGCTGTGACACTAGAGCTGATTGTGAAGTTTTATTTTTGATGAGCAAAGATGGTAGAGATACACCTCCAAAACCAGCACCTGTAATAGTTATATAAAGTATTAACCTTGGGTATCTTTTTTGAAAACCATTTACAATTCTTCTACTTTGCAATCATGCACTAGCATGTGTTGGGCTATTGCATAAGATTCTAATACAAAACATGGAAGGTTGTGGCTGTAGTGTCACAAAAAAGTCCCCAAAGTTCCAGGGGTTATGAATAGTTTTGAAAACTCGCTTCCCGTGACCTGAGCTCCCAAACTGACACATATATATTCTTGTCGTCACCAGGTTGTTCACGACATCGACACCCTGACTGGAGACCTGCAGTTGGAGGAGGACGGACTGACTGACAGCTCAAAGACCGACACACTCAACTCCAGCTCGAGCTCCACCACTACCACCACAACCGCGTCCAGCCTGGAGAAGATGAAGCTCTTCCCCGAGGACTGCATCTTCAAGACGCAGGTGCCCATGAGCCCAGTATCCATCCATCAACCTGGAGTTCTGACGGTGCTCAAGAAGCCACACCCGCCACTGCCACCACCAAGACACACTACGCTGAGAACGGAGGAACACAACATCAAGAACCTGCCTCATCCGACTTTGGTCTTATCAGGGAATATATCCAAGGCTAATGGGTCTATGTTGAGGAATGGTGGCGTTTTCCCACTGAAACCAAATAAGGATTTATTCTCCTCCACTCCGTGCTTCATTTCAGGAGAGAGCGAGATGCAGGAATCTGGTCTGGTTCCTACGCTGCCCAGGCCAATGCCGCTTCTTCGGCATGAGAAAAACAAATGCCCCAAGGCTCCAGGCAGGGAGCACCGGGAGAGAGAGCGGGTCCGTTTCAGCGAGAAGGTCCAGTATCATGGATACTGCCCAGACTGTGATATGCAGTACGACGTAGACGACGCAGAACTCCACTTACAGGCCGAGCTGAGCGACTTACGGCTCAGCCCGGTTCACTGCTGCTCTTCCTCCCCTTCTCCTCATCCTCTCCCTCATCCACTGATGTTGGAAAATGGAGGGCTCTCAGTCAGCCACAGTTTCCCTCCTACGACACACACTCCACCACCTTGTGTGCCTCCTCACACACCTTCCCTAAAGCCCCATAAAACAATCCTACGCAAAACAACCACCACCACGGTTTGACCCTGATAGGTCTCAACTTAAACATTGTTGAAAAAGATTACTAGTGTTTTCTATTCGAGCTGAACTTTGGATTATCCAATCAAGGAGAGAGGAGAGGGTTTGGAACAGAAAAAGTGGATAAAGTGAAAAGGAATGGCGAGAAGGGCAACGCTGAGATGCAAAACTGCAAGATCAGGGAGAAGTGGTGAGTGTGTGTGCATGTGCGATTGTGTTTGGCAGGAAGGGAAGAGGGAGGAAGAGCAAATGCACGTGTGCATCGATGCATGACTGCGAGTATGTCTTCTTATGAGATTTATTCATGTGTTTGTAGATACACGCATTAACAGGCAGTGAATTCTGCGTGAAGAAAAAAAAAAAAGGATCAGGGAATATTCAAAAAGTCGACCCAAAACAGTGAAACTGCATCTGCGTCTCTCAGGAGAATCTCGTTACTAGCAAGTCTCAAAGTCAGGAAGTTGTTTCTTCGAGGGGGCCGTGATTAATTCATGTCTTTCTGGATGAAACAAGGACACCTTCTTCCTTCATATTCTAGCCAACAAATTATCCCATTTCAGACATATAAGCACAGTGCCAGTCAGACGTTTGCATACACTCAACCTCAGGGTGGATCTTGTAGTAATTTTGGGCATTTGATTAGTTGTTTTAGCTTATCTTATTTCAGGTGGGAAAGATGGAAAGATGGTACAACATCAAGATTTTGTTATTGGAGCTAAAATGATATGGCATGACAATGTGATTATAAATACCTTCTCCTGTTGCTTTTTTTTGTTTACACTTCAGCGTTTCAGATCATCAAACAAATTGTAATTCCATAGGTAACCTGTGTAAAAGGAAAGAGCAGAGTTCAAATGATGATTTCATTTATTAAAAGAAAAAAGATATTCAAACCAACTTGGATCTCTTTGGAAAAAGCAATTGCTCCCTAAACTGTCATGTTTGTAGTATAAAGAACCGAAATGCAGAGCAGCCTTTGGTGACAATTGGAGAAATTTACTAAAAAATATTAAATTACAGAAGCAAAGGCAGATAAAGTGGGACATGGAAGCAAACAGATAACACAGGATAACACACAAAACTGCAGAGTTACAGAAGGACCCAGTAACAAACAATGAAAATCCAGGAGCTTAAATACAGGAAGAAGAGTGGAGGTGGAGAATGAAAACCAGAACTAATCAGAGGCAGATGGAAAACAGCTGAGGCAGAGTGCAGGCAGAGGATGGAAAATAGCTGTGGAAGGGTGCAAACTAGCAGGAGGAAGACAGGTGAATAATAAACAGTGAAGAACTGAGAGTAAAGGAAACTTCAAATCAAGGAGGGAGAGGAATGACACTAATTGAAGAGATTTGTGTCATTTCTTAAAGAACACAATGCAAGAATAAACTAAAACGGTTTAAGTACAAAGGAATTAACCAAAAGTCAAAACTTTTTGAAAAAATAATGAGGACATATTCTGTTCAGAGGACTGAACAGAATATGGCAAAGCATGATATGGACTTTTGGTTATGTTACCTTTGGAGGCAACACGTATTTTTTGGACTACATGTCTAAATGGCTGTTGTGCTCCTAATTATTCTTCTCCTGCACAACAAAAGTGCAAAAGATTTTCTAGTAGCGGAATTCAGGATCTGATAAATACAGCTAGTCGTCCAAACAGAAAAACTGTCTCACTGCCACCACTTTGTTTAGCTGCAGAGATATAATGTTAGCCTGCGTTGCCCAGCCCAAAAACCAGTTGCTGATGTGTGTCCATCTTGGCAAAGGGGCTTCTTTCTTGGTTGGTACCTTCTCAGTCCAAGTTAACTTCTCTTCACTGTGGACAGTTCGCTGGATTTTCAGCAACTTCATGATTTGATCCTAATCTGCCTAACCAATCTCCTTTCACATGAGGATGACAGTTTGGGTCAGAAAGTGGAAAGCTGGATACAACTGGTTGCTCCAACATGAAAATGATCCCAAACACACATTTGAAACTGGTTCTAGAATGGATAAATCGACATTAAGCTCTTAGACTTTCCCAATCCTTGTATTATGCTGAAATCCTTTCCCTGTCCCAGAAAACCTAATAAAGTAATCAACTTCACAGTTTCTAATAAGAGGAGTAGTCAAATATTCAGACAGAAATGGTGGCAAAGTGTGTGTGGGTGTGTGGGCGTGTGGGCGTGTGTGTGGGTTCTCTGCTCTGAACATTTATCTGAATCGGTGGAGGTGGTGGAAATATATGTTTGGGCTTTTACCTATATTTTGGACCTTGTTTGGAATTAGGGCTGTTATAAACAAATATTTTAGTAATCGAGTAATCTGTCGATTATTCGTATGATTAATCGGGTAATCGGATAAAAAAAAGATAAAATAAAACATTGGTAAATCTAACATAACAGCAATGTTACTATCGCATATCAACATGAGTCCAATTTTTCAAATTTGAGCTTCTCTAACAGTTACTTTTCTGTAGTTTAGAAAATTAACCTGCAACAATAATAACTCACTTTGTTAACTTGAAGAAAAGTTATACAAAAATCTGAAATGAATTCAATGTAATAATAAAGAGGCAGGCTCACAAATAGCCTATCTATTTGTGAGCAGGCTATTATGAAAAAATACATATATTCTCCAGCTTTCTGTTTCTGTATTCATCTTCAGTCAGTTTAATAGAGGAACTCTCACCTTGCACAGCCATTTATAGCG